>CM076580.1:719360225-719507634 GCA_034641835.2 Pinus albicaulis | reverse complement strand
ACCGTCGTGCATACACACTTAAAAAGTTACACTCAGTCTTTCACTTTTTACACACTGCTGTGTAATAAAAAATTTACGTACTGTCTATAAAAAAAAACTACCAAGATTTTTCGACCTTTTTATTTTTATATGCCGTAACATATAAAACATATTATAATAAACCCTCTTTTAAAAAAAATAAAATTAAAACTAAATTCTATGGCCCACCTTTCATTTCGCATATGATATATATATATAACATATTTTTAAAACATATGTATATATTAAACTATCAAAACATTAAAGAACCCTTTCCGTCGGACTTCAAAAGTCTGAATAGATTGAATTTCAAACCAAATTCGCGTTCCAAAATGGGATGCTGACGTCTGCCTAATTTTAACTCGAATTCTTAATCCAATGTTCCCTATAAAAAATTCGGGTCTGGTTTTCAGGTTTTCAGATTCCCTTCAATTTCATGCAATCCAATATTAATGATCCACGTGTCCTCCTTTTGAATTTACAAAATTGTCGGGTAAATTTCTGGTTGGTGAATTGAGTTAATGCTGGTTGTTGTGTTTAAATACAATCCTGTACAGAAATATGGCTGCGGCCGTCTACAAAAAAAACTTGCAGGAATTTTAAATGCTGAATTAAATTTCTGGATGGCATGCAAGCAACCTCCAAAAAAAAAATGTTGCTGCTGCATCCGTCCTTCTGCTGCAGCAGTTGAAGTTAAAATTCAACAGCACGGGGTTTAATAAGTGAGGGTGTAAAGGTAACTTTTTGTCGATAGTACTGGATTAAGATCATCTATTCATTTTTGTAGGGTCTTATGGTGTTTGGTTTTTTAGTTTTGGTTTGGGCTTATTGAGTCTAAGATAGTTTTTGAGTGAAAAAATTGCTATCAGGTATTAAAAAAATTTGGTTCTTTTGTCAAAATTTATGAGCTTGTTAGGAAATACAAAACTGACAATGGTTGTATCTTAAATTTGTGGAAAATAATTTTGAAATGAAACCTTTTTGTTTAGGTTGTTGCAGCAGGTGCAAACCCCATTCAAATTACTAGGGGCATTGACAAGACAATAAAGGCCCTTGTTTCGAAACTCAAAATTTTGTCAAAGGAGGTAAACGCTTGCCTTTTGAGTAGGCTGGTTTTCCTTTTTGCTAATGGTTTGGTGTATCTAATTGAATTAGTTGCCTAAGGTATTTTTGGTTGCAAACTCCTTTTCATTTTTCATACAATATTGGCCTTGTGGAATACATTTGATTGTGTGGTCTTGTTAGATCTACAACATTTGTAGTTGTTTAGTCTTATGGCCGAGGTGCACCTTTATTTGGAAATAGTTGATGCAATATTGTCATTTAACCCTTACTGCAGGGTAGCATGTTGAGAAGTTTCTTGTGAAACATTTGGTATTCAAAATGACACTTGATCCTATATAGCATCATGCACTTGACTTCAAAATTCATATTCAAAGTGTGCCAGACAATTCTTGCAAAATTTCAAATATTTATGTTGTTTTAAACCATTATCTTTTTCATATATTGGATGCTGAAAATGTGAAAAAGACTTTGGTATGAAACCAACTGGTGAATAATTTCCAGCAAAACAACCACTTCCAAGACATGATTTAGAAGTAGAACATATGTACTTATGAAGCATAGAAAGATATCCTTGATGCATTGTCAATGTTTGGCTAGGGTTATTTTGGAGAAAATAACTCCTTATTCCTAGAATAGTGATCTTCAATACAAGTAAATGCCAGAGAAGAGAGATCATCGTGTGACGCAACAAAACTGAAATTGGACCCCCAAGGAGAGCCGGTGTGTCTACAATCGCTCTGTCAGCATTTTCCCTTGGTTTACCCCGTTCTTTTCCTCCAGCCTGAGTCTTAATTGACTTCTTCTTTCTTCGGGTTTATTTATCAAATTCGTAGAATTTGATAAATAAATACTATCCACAATGGTTGGAATTTAATTTATATTCCCGACTTTATATTATCTCCAATCCTTATAACCAATGTTTAACTTTCAACACTTTGTATTTATACTCCACATTTCTTTTTAAATAAATAACTTATAATGAACTTTTGGCTCTATATTTCACCACCCAGCCTTACAACAATCACGCTCCAGACTTATGCTAATTATCCGCCAATCATTTAATTAAACAATTTAATTATACTCCGGCCCCACCTATATATATCAATAACCAATCAAACACTCGTATCATACCTAGCTATCCTCCGCACACCTTAGTTAACCTCCGGGCAAGTGCAACGTGCGACCACCGTCCGATGGCCCTTCTCCAAATCAACGACTCTTAGCAATTTCGGGGCTTTGCCCAGAACGTCGAAGTTTAACGTGCGAAGGGCGCTTTTAAACTGGTTTTCCTGGGTCACTTCGCCACGTGTCGCATTCCCTATGACCGCCGGCGAATAGGGCATCGGGCTGCTTCCCCAGCTGCAAAGTATGGGCAACCCGCTGGTGATTCCGCCTCGTGGTTTTGCAGAGGGCTCTGACCATGGGTGCAAGTCCGGCTCTCGCTATCCTTTGTTTGTTAACTCATGTCCACTCCCAATCAGGTTCCGAAAGGTCAACCTCATGTTCTCTTTATTAAGCGGGATTTTTATATTTGAACAGCTTACGAATTCCTACTCTCTACATGAGTCTCAGCCTTGGATATTTTTACATAAAAATGATTGTTCTCAATAATTATTTATATAACTTTTCCACATGTTTAGTGTGATATCTCATGATTTATTATAAATATGTATTATCAAAGAAAACCAACACAAATTTTATAAGATGGGATCAAACAAAATTGTTCTTGAGTCGAGCCCGTCGGAATTCAAACGGCGATAAACCATAATTCAAACCAAATTCGCGTTCCAAAATAGCCTGCTGACGTCGGCCAATTTTTTGACGCAAATTTATTATCAAATTCGCCCTAATATTTTACGGGTCTGGATTTCCACTATGCGAGCGGCCCAAACAAAGATCCGTTCCAATCAATTTCTGCCACGTGTCCTCAATAAAAACTTGCCCTGCTCCTGGCTGCGGGTGCATTTGATGGCGTTTAAGGTGATGGGACATGGATATGGCGATTTCATATCAATCACATTAACATTTAACGCTGTTCAATTAAATTTTCACATCAAATCTGCATTAATTAATTTTTAACACTGTTCAAGATCGGACCTCCACTCCTCTTAGCGATTCCGCACGCTCCAATTTGATCCGGCCTTCGGCTCTCATTATTAATGATCAGAGATTAATTATGACGGGCGTCCTTTGATTGCATTGCAGATGGGTCAACAAAATGGCTTTTAGCCATGGTTTTTCAGACAAGCCGATTGCTGGATTACACTGCCTGCTAACTGTGACAATAAGGAGAAGTGGCCAGCTGAACTTCTGCCTAGACGTTGCTGCATATTTGCATTTCTCTCAGTTCTGTCTCTGTCTGTCTTCCTCTCTTAATTTCAATTATGCTTCTTCGTCTCCTCTTGTGCCCACTGCGCCTGAGATTGCACCCATGCCTCGCGTGCGTCATAGGATGCGTTGCCGCAGGGGGAGCACTAGACGTCAACCCCGACGTGCTCCCTCCAGCCCCTCAACAGAGTCGACTTCCGGCCAGTCCAATGATTATTACTTAGGTCGATATCCAAATACTAGAAGTGGGCAGGGTCGACTTGTAGCATCTGGCCACCGTATGGATTCCCCTGCTCCTGGCTTCCCCACTGTTAGTTCACCTTCTCCCACGACGCGCACTACACAATTTTCCTTTAATTTCTCTCTCAACCGCCCAAGAATCACGGCTTTAGTCACTGTGGTCTTCCGCGAGGAGGCACAAACGGAGGAAGAATGCACCCATCCGGCGGGTCTGAGCTCGAAAAAAGCCGGCCAGCATTCGGGCCTTCAGGAGGGGAGCCGTGGCATGCATGTGGAGGTAGCACCTAGCGATCCTGGACCTTCCGAAGGATGGTGCCGAATCGTGGAGGAACCACCAGAGGAGTAGTTTGGTTAATTTGTTTTTCTTGCTTAGCAGGCCCACTTAATTGGGCTACTTTTAGTTTATTTTACTGTGCTGGACCTTTGTAATATTTTTGAATTCTGTAAATTAAACGTTCAAGACTGGTTTCCCCGTATGAGGGCAGTCTTCTTAATTTTTTGATTTTTTTATGACAAATTTTCCATGAGTCTGGCCAGGCAATGTTTTTGACTTTGGTGTAATTTTATTCGCAATGTTAATAGATTAACTTTACTTAGAATTCTCACATGATTAGCGTTTTTCTTGATCTGTTCAAGGATTTTGGGTACTTTAATTTGTATTTAGCACAATGGACGTCGGTACTCTATCTATTGCTTTACTGTTCTACATACTACTATTTAACTTTCTTATAGATGCCTCGGGCATATTTGAATGCTTTCTCAGATTGTCGATAATCTCCATGTGGACCGTTACTGGATTTTATATCATGTCCCTGTATGTGACATGGGGCATTTTTCTATCATTGTCTGGGGTGGGACTTCCACTTTTCTGGATGGATATTTGGGTTCCAATCTTCAGATGTGAAAATGTAATGACTTCATGGACTGTTTTACTTCATATAATATATTCAAAATAGCATTTTTTCTCTTCCGAAAAAAAAATGATTAATGTTTATCATTCTGCCTTCAAAACTAGCGATGCTGGTCTATGTTGCTGGTTTATTGATATGGTCTGATGGTCTTTTTATATTTTGGACATATCACACTCCTCACATGATTAGCGTTTTTCTCTGTTCAAGGATTTTGGGTACTTTAATTTGTATTTGGAACAATAGACGTCGGTACGTACTCTATCTGTTGCTTTACTATTCTACATACTGCTATTTCACTTTCTTATAGATGCCTTGGGCATATTTGGATGCTTTCTCAGATTGTCGATAATCTCCATGTGGACCGTTACTGGGTTTTATATCAAGTCATTGTATGTGACATGGGGTATTTTTCTATCATTGTCTGGGGTGGGCTTCCACTTTTCTGGATGGATATTTGGGTTCCAATCTTAAGATGTGAAAATGTAATGACTTCATGGACTGTTTTACTTCATACAATATATTCAAAACATCGTTTTTTCTCTTGTGAAAAAAAAAATGATTAATGTGTATCACTCTGCTTTCAAAACTAGCGATGCCGGTCTATGTTGCTGGTTTATTGATATGGTCTGATGGTCTTTTTATATTTTGGACATATCACACTCCTCACATGATTAGCGTTTTTCTCTGTTGCAGGATTTTGGGTACTTTAATTTTTATTTGGAGCAATGGACGTCGGTACTCTATCTGTTGCTTTACTATTCTACATACTGCTATTTCACTTTCCTATAGATGCATCGGGCATATTTGGATGTTTTCTCAGATTGTCGATAATCTCCATGTGGACCGTTACTGGGTTTTATATCAAGTCCCTGTATGTGACATGGGGTATTTTTCTATCACTATTTGGGGTGGGACTTCCACTTTTCTGGATGGATATTTGGGTTCCAATCTTCAGAGGTGAAAATGTAATGATTTCATGGACTGTTTTACTTCATATAATATATTCAAAACAACGTTTTTTCTCTTGTGAAAAAAAAAATGATTAATGTTTATCACTCTGCCTTCAAAACTAGCGATGTCGGTCTATGTTGCTGGTTTATTGATATGGTCTGATAGTCTTTTTATATTTTGGACATATCACACTCCTCACATGATTAGCGTTTTTCTCTGTTCAAGGATTTTGGGTACTTTAATTTGTATTTGGAACAATGAACGTCAGTATGTACTCTATCTGTTGCTTTACTATTCTACATACTGCTATTTCACTTTCTTATAGATGCCTCGGGCATATTTGGATGCTTTCTCAGATTGTCGATAATCTCCATGTGGACCGTTACTGGGTTTTATATCAAGTCCCTCTATGTGACATGGGGTATTTTTCTATCACTGTCTGGGGTGGGACTTCCACTTTTCTGGATGGATATTTGGGTTCCAATCTTCAGATGTGAAAATGCAATAACTTCATGGACTGTTTTACTTCATATAATATATTCAAAACAACGTTTTTTCTCTTGTGAAAAAAAATGATTAATGTTTATCACTCTGCCTTCAAAACTAGCGATGCTGGTCTATGTTGCTGGTTTATTGATATGGTCTGATGGTCTTTATATTTTGGACATATCACACTCCTCACATGATTAGCGTTTTTCTCTGTTCAAGGATTTTGGGTACTTTAATTTTTATTTGGAACAATGGACGTCGGTACTCTATCTGTTGTTTTACTATTCTACATACTCTATTTCACTTTCTTATAGATGCCTCGGGCATATTTGGATGCTTTCTCAGATTTGTCGATAATCTCCATGTGGACCGTTACTGGGTTTTATATCAAGTCCCCGTATGTGACATGGGGTATTTTTCTATCACTGTCTGGGGTGGGACTTCCACTTTTTTGGATGGATATTTGGGTTCCAATCTTCAGATGTGAAAATGTAATGACTTCATGGACTGTTTTACTTCATATAATATATTCAAAACAACGTTTTTTCTCTTGTGAAAAAAAAAATGATTAATGTTTATCACTCTGCCTTCAAAACTAGTGATGTTGGTCTATGTTGCTGGTTTATTGATATGGTCTGATGGTTTTTTTATATTTTGGACATATTCGTTTTTCTCTATTGCAGGGTTTTGGGTACTTTAATTTGTATTTGGAACAATGGACGTTGGTACTCTATCTGTTGCTTTACTATTCTACATACTGCTATTTCACTTTCATGGACTTTTTTACTTCATATAATATATTCAAAATAGCGTTTCTCGTCTTTTAAAGTTTCAATTTTTTTTTTTTAAATTGAACCCTCTGTCGGTCTACCGACGCCTTGTAGACGTCAGAACTGCGACAACCTAGAAACGTCGGAAGAGAGACAGTATGAAAACGTCGGACCACATTTCGTCAGAATTGGGACAGATTACAAACGTTGGAAGAGCGACGTTCCAAACGTCGGACCACATATCGTCAGAATTGCGACAAATTACAAACGTCGGAAGAGCGATGTTCCAAACGTCGGACCACATATCGTCGGCATTGCGACATCTTACAGATGTCGGAAGAGCGACGTCCAAAACGTCGGACCACGTTGGGTCAGAATTACGATGGCTTTTAGGCGTCGGAAGAGCGACGTTCCAAACGTCGAACCACATTTCATCGGAAGTGCGACAGTTTACAAACGTCGGAGGCGTGATGGTTTGTGAGACGTCGGAAGAGTGACGCTTGTTCGGAAGCGACGGAAGAGGTGTCGATAGTGCGACACTTTTTACGTGCGTCGGAACTGCGATGACAGGACAAACCACGGTTTGTCCGCCCTCGAACTGTCGCTCTTGCGACGACTATGTGTCAGAATAGTGACGAATTGGCCGTCGGAATTTCTGCCAAATTTTCTAGTGGAAGGACATTCCCTGACATCTTTTGGATCTGGAGCTTCTCTCTCGAGGCTTCATATTAATGATTTTGGGCCTCCCAATGATTCCACATTCTCCAATACTCGCCAGTCCTCGTCATAACCATAAATAGGTGGTTTATTTATTCATTTTCCTTATCTGGCTCCCATTCCCTCATACTGTCTTATCTGAGCCATCGGGATTCACTTGACGGATCTTGTCATTCCCTTTACTCCCTCTGATGGTCTCCTGCTCCGAACTATGCGGTTGACTGTCACCATTTATGTTCTGCTAGTGGGTAAGCTGGCCTCATGGCACGTGACCTGACAACATGTCTCCTGTGGTATCGTCTTCTTTCCATTGGGGCCTGGCCACATGGAAACCATGTGGGATCTCTTGGGATCCGACACCTCGGCTCACGATTCCTTCATTCAAGCAACTATTGTCGTGGAACAAGCGCGAAGATACTATTATTCCAAGAGGCCAATTTGTGCGAAGGTTCACCCAATAGTTGTGGATCCCGAATATTTTCCTCCACATTCTTCGCAACACCTTTTGCCTCTTTTTCAGGTATGTGGTTCCCACTGGTCAAGTGGAAGATCAAACAAAGCGAAAAACAAAATAATTGACATCGTGCCTAACATAAAATTCTTAAGTTTTGGATACAAGGAATTATGGGGACGTGTTACTAGTATACAGAAAAGAGTGCTAGTTGGGAAATGGATTTTCTCTGATATGAGTGAAGCTTCAATGCAATAGTTGGTAACGAAGGTTTGGGGGCCACTGGTGGGATAACCCCCCAAAGTAAGTCGCCTCATGAACGCTTGGTTATCAATACACTTTTTGTACTCGAAGGATGCGCATGATATTCTAAATAAGACGTGGGTTCGAGGTTGGGGTTTTTTGGAACTCCAACCCTGGTATCTGGGTTTCAAATCTCTCTCGGAGACTCCAAATAATTTGGTCTAGTTAAATTTTCCAGTATTGCCTTTGGAATACTGGAAAAAGTGTGCTCTATCGTCCATTGGAAACTCCATTGGCAGATGTCAGTACATTGAACCGAGTTGCATGGGTGCATGAAATAAAAGGATAGCTTGGATCCTGGTCGAGATCAAATTTGTGAGGGGCTTGCCAGGGAATTTCGACCTGGAAAGGTCAGGAACTCGACACAGGCGGAGAGTGGATTAATGGGGAATCCCTTTCTGCTACCTTCTATGCCACAAAACAGGTCATCTAATGCACCGATTCCACTCAGGGTGGATGAAGTCTCATCGGGGTCAGGCAGTCTCGTGTGGGAGTGGCTCGGGCTCATCTCCTCAGCCGCCGAAGGACCATTCTCAGTAAAATTCCAAATCGGTGGTTTCAGTGTCACCCCCTCGACGAGATATTGGTCAAAATACAAAAGGTATGGAGGTTTTTGTTCACCCTTCCCTTTCAATTCATCTAGGTACAATTTCGTTAGCGGTCTCTCCCCCTCATTTCTCTCATCAACCACATCATGCCCTGCCATCATCATCTTCTGACCCGCCCGATGCCCCACTGTCAAAAGCTCACCTCTCACAGTCACACAGTGGGGGTCCATTTGTCATAACAAGTCACTCCCTCCCTCTCGTGTCAAACCCTCACCATCATCTGTCAGAGGCTATTGATTGTCCCTTGTAAGGCACAAATGATGTCTCTCCCTCCATGCCTCCCCTGGAAACAGCGTCCCCAACTCTTGCACAACCGACCGTCTCCACTTTGATTTTGCATTCTCCCCACAAATTAGTGGGTAGTGACCTATAATTCCTCTTAAGGAACCCCGAACTAGATATGAAGGCATTGACTATCCATGAGAAGGGTGACAAATCCAGTTGTACCTATATTTCCCCTTCTTCTGACCAGAATATCACGGTTCATAAAAGGGGGAAGAATGAGAGCCGTCACTTATGTGGATGACAGAAGAACATATCCTTATTCTCTGTAAACTCTGAAGGCTTATGTGACATCCCCATCATTTCATCTTTTGATCCACGTGCACTTAGAGCGTGCTGGCCTGACTCTCGTTCGCCATGAATTAAATTTTGTCTCTTAACCTTCGCGGACTTTGTGACAATGCCAAGTTTTTAAGCCTCGGAGACCTATTTTTGAAATTATCTCCCTTTATCGTTGTTTTCTGAGAAACAATGTGCCCCGTATCAAAAAAATTTCCCTATTTCCTTGCCATCAGACTGGGTTGGAGGCTCCTGTGTTTTGACTCTGACGATTTATCTGGAGGACTCATTGTAATGTGGGATCCAATATTTGCGACCTTTTAGGCATATAGCCTTTTTCACGGAATCTTACTGTCAGGCCATATCAGGCGTCTCTCCCCTCATTTCCATCTCATTAATATGCATGCTCCCAACCGGAATTGGGTTCTGGTCTAGCACTGTATTTCCTCCTGCAATATTCTCCGCATTCCAAACCTCATTTTTATTGGCGATCTAAACGTCACCCTCGAATTTGCTGAATTTTGGGGAACACACAGTCACCTAGACCTTCTTGTGGATCTTATATCTCTATTATTTGTTGATTTTCACATGGTCGACATCAGACCTTCACCCTTGTCTCAACCCTAGACAAATCGCCGCTGAGGCAAGGCCTTCATTGGGAAAAGGCTAGACAGAGCTTTGGTCCAGGAATGTGTGCTAGATATTATTGGAGGTATCTGATCTTCTATCAAAAAATCATCTATTTCAGACCAGTTTCCAATTTGCCTCTCCTCGCGCTCTGAGAGGTTTCAAAAGGAGGTGCCCTTCAAATTCAACATGTTGTGGTTGCAGGATCCACAGTTTGTCTCGATGGCTAAGGATATCTGGCTCTCGAAGGATCTGATCCATGGTAGGAAGGCATCCTCATCATTTTATCATCGTCTCAGGGTTCTCAAGGATCGCACAAAGAACTGGGAGAGGAAAAAAAAAGGACATGATTGAGGAATTGCGTGCTATTGACTCGGAGATTGCACGCATTCTTGATTCTATGAATTTTATCCATCCAAGGGTATTCCCTAAGCTCAGATTGGCGACCCTCAAACAAAAAAGGAACAAAATCCTTATGGCACAAGAGCTAACTTGGAAACTTAAAAGCAGGGCCATGTGGCTAAAGGAGGGGGATTCGAATACCAATTTCTTTCACCTGTATGAAATAAATAGAAAGAACCAAATGTTATTTGGCATATAGAGAAAGAGGACGTATCTCTGGTTCATGAAGATGTCAAGATCAGTAGGGAGGTAGTTAATTTATTTTCTCATCAATAAAAGTCTCGGGATGGGGTTTTCCCCCTTGATCAGTTTTGGGCACTGGATAAACTCCTGGTGATGTTCGATGCTGCGGAAAACGACGAATTGGGGAAACCTGCATCCAAGTCTTAAATTTTTGAGGTGATTAAATCTTTCCCTCGGACAAAATTCCCGGTCCTAATGGCTGGTCAGCTGAATTGTTTGAGCACCTTTTTGACATCATGGGGGATGACCTTTTGAACTTGGTGGAGGAGAGCAAGCTATCAGGCTCTATCCCAAGGTAATTAAATTCCACCTTTATTGTCTTAATCCCTAAGTCCTCAAATCCAAAAACGTTTTGAGATTTTAGGCCAATATCTTTGTGCAACATGGCATATAAAATGATTTCTAAGGTGATTGCTCGCAAAATTATTGGGAAATTATCAAAGTGCATTTTACCAGAGCAATACAAATTTTTTTCGGGCCTACACATCCATGATGCTATAGTTGTGGCCTAGGAGTGTCTCTACTCGGTGCACACAAGGAAAATGGAGGAAATCAGTATGAAAATTGACCTCCACAAGGCCTACGATTGCGACGACTGGGGCTTCATCCGGCTTGCTCTTCACAAGGTTGGCCTGACTCTGCAGAATGCAAATTGGATTTTGGCATGCATATCTCTGGTTTGGTTCTCGGTTATCACAAATGGCAGACCGTTGATTTTTTTTAAGGCTTGCAGGGGCCTTCGTCAGGGGTGCTCACTTTCTCCACTCATTTTTATTCTAATGTTGGACGGTCTTAGCTGGCACATTAAGGACCTTCGCTCAAGGGGGTCTATCTCAGGTATTAATCTTTATTCCTCCACCTCCATTACTCATTCCTTTTTCGTTGATGATATTCTATTGTTAGGAATTATTGCTAGGGCCCATTGGGTCACATTGCACTACATCCTCCTCGGATTTGGGGCGGCCACTGGTTTAATTATAAATCATCAAAAATCCATTATCATCTCTGCATCTATTCCAAATGTCATTGGTCGATTTGGCTAAGGGTTTCTCTTATTTGTGCTTTCGCCTAAAGCCATACAATTATCTCAATCGTGACTGGCTTTGCTTGATTGACAAGTTCAAAAGGAAGTTGGATTCTTGGACTTTTAGATGGTTGTCACTCGGAGGGCACTTTATTCTCATCGAGGCCGCTCTCCAGAAAATTATTGTTTACTGGGCCCATTTATTCTGTTGAAGTTCAACAAGAAATTGCAGCACCTACACTAGTGTGGGACTAGGAGGTTCAAGCATCACCTACACTAGTGTGGGACCACAGGTCTTAGCAGCACCTACACTGGTGTGGGCTAAATTTGGTGTATGTTTATTTTAGTTATCCCTTAATTAAGATGGACAATAAAATGTAACCTAATCTAAAAATAACTTGTAATAGTTGACTGAGTGTCATAAACTCAGTTAACTCATGAATTTTGAGTTGAGGGTAGTTGGTGAGGCATGCAGAGTAATTCTAGTTGTAACATAATTCAAAGTGTAGTGGTGCTTTAGTTAATGCAAGTTGTAATCAATTTAACTTAGTTAAGTGAGCTAAAGTCAGTTGTGCTAGTTGTAACTGTTTGATACACTAGTGAGAGATCAAGTGAATTAAATATTATTTAATTCGCAATCAGCAATCTCACATGCAACTGAGGATTTACTAATATTAGATCCATGCATGCTAGTTCCAGTGGAGACCCAGTTCAGATCTAGCTGAAAGAGATGTTGACTATCAATTGTAGGATTATTGGGTTGCACCCATGCAACCAAACACCCATTAGATTGCTCATGATCCTTGCACAATCAAGGAAGGCCAAAATTTCTATGGACTAGGGATTGCATTTCACATTAATTGTGCAAGCAAGGCAGGATGTTTACAGGTTGAGAATTGGCTAAGTGTGGGTCAGTTTTTTCCAGGACAGTGTGACACAATTAGCTGAGTATATGAGGCTCTTGTGAGGAGAGTTGCATGTAATTGTTTCATGTATCCATGTTGAATATAAAATAGAAAAGAGTGGGGTTTTGAGCAACAAGCTTTCCCTGGGAAATTATCTGTGTTGTGGTTTGATTGATTCTTCTTCGCTTCATGTGATTGGAAATTGTGTTTTAAATTCCTCAATTTATTTGTAGAAGTGATTCAGTATCTAGATTTAGTACATTTTTAGATTGAATTGAATCCATGAAATACATATATGTTTTATAAGTTCTACATGGCATCAGAGTGCAGGAAATCACAATAGTGGAGGAAGAGTTGAGTTTGTGACTGAATATAATTCGAATTTGCAGAAGACTTTCTTGGTGCTACAACTGATTCAGGATCAAAATGGCTTTCAATGGCTTGAGATTGGAGTATGCGCTCGAGGGAATCTCTAACTATATTGCTTGGAAAGACAAGATGGAGGCAGTACTCGAAGACAATGGCTTGAAGGAATTCATTGAAAATGATGTTCCTAAACCCGCTATGACAGATTCTGCAAATCTTGATGCATGGAAAAATAAAGTGGCAAAGGAAAGGAGGACCTTACTAGAGGGAGTATGAGACCACATTGTCTCAAGTCTCCATGGAAAAGCGACACCATATGCTATGTGGAAAGATTTGACAAATCTATTTCAGAGCAGCAGTGACCATAGGAAATTGGCACTTAAAGATAAACTCGGGAAGATCAAGATGGAGAAAGGCGACTCCATGCCAAAATATTTAACAAAGTTTTTCCAATGTTGGGATGAGCTGGGGAGCGTTGGAATTACTGTCGCTGATGATGATTTGTTGAGCCTAGCTCTTCTAGGACTTCCCAAGAGTTCGCATAGTTATGAGGACTCTGTCAATGGAAGGGAAAATCTACCAGATTGGGAACGAATTTGGTCGGATTTGGTGCAGGAGGAGTTTAGACGAAATACCAGAGATGTATCTTCATCTAAGAATGAAGATGAAGAAGATTGTGCTTTGGTTTCCAAGGCAAATAAGAGGAAAGGAAAGAAATTCCATTCCAAATCTGTGTCCAAAGATGGCAAGAAGCGCAACATGTCTAGGTTGAAGTCTTTTCACTGTCACAAGCATGGGCATTATGCGACTAACTGTCCACAAAAGTAGAAGAACAAGAAGGCTTCAGGATCTGCAGCTGGTGAGGCTTTGGCATCACAATTTGAAGTTTGAATTCTCGCTCATTGCATGCATGGTATCAAGTGCAATGGGATCGGTGTGGTATTTGGATAGTGGTGCATCCTTTCACATGACGGGAGACAAGGAAATTTTCAGTAGCTTGGAGGAGAAGGACCTCCAGATGCATATTGAAATGGGTGATGACAGGCGGTGTAGTGCTACCGGGATTGGTACCATTACCTTCCAGAAATAGTCAGGTAAACCCTTTCAATTAAAAGATATAATGCATGTACCAAGCTTGAAGAAAAATCTAGTCTCGGTTGCAATTTTGGAGGATAGAGGCTATGATGTTGTTTTTAGTGAAGGAAAAGCTTTCCTATGACACAAAACAAGAGGACAAGCCAATAATATTTGGATTCAAGTTAAGCATCTCTATAAACTAGATGTAGATGGTTGCACAACATTGGTGGGTAAGGCGGACAAAGTGGTGAGCCGGGATGAGGGTGAATTTTGGCACATGAGATTGGGCCGTCTTCACCATGGAGCCTTAAAATTCATGCAACAGATTTCTACCGGTATTCCCAAGGGTACACTTGCGCAATCAGACACATGCAAGGGATGTACTATGGGAAAATATGTAAAGGCCACCTTTTATGATAAGGAGAAACGAGCCTCAGGGATCCTTGAGAGAGTTCACTCATACGTGTGTGGACTATTCTCTATTGCTTCGACAACAAAACATAAGTACTATGTGATATTTGTTGATGAATTTTCTCGGAAGTGCTAAATCTACTTCATGCAGAAAAAATATGAGACATTGTCAAAGTTTCTTAAGTTCAAATCACTCATGGAGAAAGACATGGGGAAGCATGTGAAGGATCTTAGGAGTGACAATGATGGTGAGTACATCTCCAACGAATTCAAGAACTTCTGCAGCAAATAAGGAATTTAGAGAGAACTGATAGCGCCTCATAACCCACAACAGAATGGGATCCCTGAACGAAAGAATAGAACGATTGTGGGTGCAAAAAGAGCGATGTTGCATGATCAGGGCCTACCGATGCATTTGTGGACGGAGGCATGCAACACAATGGTATTTGTGCAGAACGATTGTCCTCATAGGATAATTGGCATGAGTACACCAGAAGAGGCTTTCACTGGTAAGAAACCGGATGTTTCACATTTTAAGATTTTTGGCTCATCTGTTTATGTGCATGTGACAAAAGACACCAAGAAGAAGCTAGAACCAACAACTGAGATTGGGATTTTTGTGGGGTACACTGAAACTCCCCACAACTATCGGGTGTATTCGTCAAATATCAGAATGATTGTTGTGCGATGGGATATAAAATTTGATGAGGAGAAAGCCATGCAATTGTCCGTTGAGAGGGAGTTAGATTTGCATGCAGAGGAGGAAATTTTGCTTCCGAAGGATGAGCCTCAAGGTGTGGAGAAGCCACAAGCGGAGGATCATGGAGTGAAAGAAAACACTCATGTAGATCCATCCACCAGAAATGGTAGAAGGCGCACCATGGAAGCTGATAGATTGAGACTTGATGCAACAGAGAATGTAGAAGCCCCTACTTCACTGTGAAAACAGAGATGGTATCCAGACAGGTTTAATGGATACATGACTCTTATGAGCAATTGTATTGTGACTGAACCATCTTCCTTTCAGGAGGCAGTGCAGCAACCAATTTGGGTTGATGAAATGCTGGAGGAGTATGACTCCATTGTCAAGAACAATGCATGGGAGATTGTCCCAAGACCAGTCAGTAAATCAATGGTTGGATCTACAAGGTAAAGCAAGCTGCTAATGGGAGTGTGGAGAAATACAAGGCCGGATTTGTGGCCTGGGGATTCTCAAAGATTGAGAGGATTGACTATGATGAGACTTTTACACCAATTGCAAGGTACTCTTCCATTAGATCCATCCTTGCACTCTCAGCACAGATGGGGTGGAACATTCATCAGATGGATGTGAAAACTGCATTTCGCAATGGAGTCATTGAGGAAGAAGTGTACATAGACCAACCATAAGGTTTCGAGATCTTTGACAGTGAGTCACATGTGTGTCGAATCAAGAGAGAATTGTATGGGCTGAAGCAAGCACCTCGTGCTTGGTACACTTGGATTAACAACTATTTCACCGGACTGGGCTTCACCAAAAGTGAAGTTGATGCAAACCTATTCCAGATTATGGTTGAGGGTAAGCTATTGATTATTGTACTTTATGTTGATGATCTCATTTTCACTAGTGATGAGCAACTGATACACTCATGCAAGGAGGATCTTGCAAGGGAGTTCGAAATGAAGGACATGGGACTCCTTCATTATTTCCTTGGTTTGGAAATATGGCAGCGGGATGGTGAACTTTTTGTTTCTCAAGGCAAGTGTACCAAAGAGATATTGGGTAAGTTTCACATGGAGAGCTGCAAACCCATGAACACTCCTCTTCTAGGAAATTGGAGGAAAGAGGATGCTACTTATGATGGGGTAGTGGATGCTACTGTGTACAGGCAGTTAGTTGGTTCACTGATGTACTTAGTGAACACCAGACTAGACTTTTTCTACGCAGTTAACTAGCTAAGTCAAGTTATGGTTAATCCTACCAAGCTCTTTTGGAAGGAGGGGAAGCATGTCTGGAGATACCTGAGGGGCACATCAGAGTATGGATTATGGTATAGATAGACATAGGGAGTGAATCTTCAAGGCTTTACGGATGCAGATTGGGCATGCAGGCCATCATATAGAAAGAGCACATCATGAGGGATCTTCAACATATAATCAACAACAGTTTCTTGGTACAACAGGAAGCAGCGATCTGTGGCACTCAGTTCAGTAGAGGTAGAGTACATGGTAGCAAGTTAAGCTGCATGTGAGGCCATCTGGATGAGAAAGATCCTGGTTGGTTTGTTTGGTTCTCAGATAGATTCGACAGTGATACATTGTGATAACCAGGGTTGCATTAAACTCTCAATTAATCATGTGTTTCATGATAGGTCCAAGAACATAGACATTCGGTACCACCATCTCAGAGATTGTATGTAGAGGCACATAATGTTACTTCAATACATTCCCATGGAAGATCAGGATGGAGATATTTTGACGAAGGCGCTCACCAGGAGCAAATTCGAATACCATAGAGAGAGAATCAAGGTGAAGGATAATCCCTTTCTTGTTGAGAGGGAGTGTTGAACTTCAATAATAAATTGCAGCACCTACACTAGTGTGCGACCAAGAAGTCCAAGCTACACCTACACTAGTGTGGGAGCTCAAGTCTTTGCAGCACCTACGCTGGTGTGGGCTAAATTTGCTGCATGTATATTTTAGTTATCCCTTAATTAAGATGGACAATAAAATTGAATATGTTCTCAAAATAACTTTTAATATTTAACTGAGTGTGATAAACTCAGTTAACTCATGAATTTCGAGTTGAGAGTTGGTGGGGTTTTGAGCAGCAAGATTTCCCCAAGAAATTATCTATGTTGTGGTTTGATTGATTCTTCTTTGCTTCATGTGGTTGGCGATTGTTTTTTAAATTTCGCAATTGATTTGTAGAAGTGATTCAGTACCTAGCTTTAGTACATTGTTAGATCGGATTGAATCCATGATATGCATATATGTTGTATAATTTCTACATATTCATCATCCCTGCTGCCATCATTGCTAGAATTAATCGTCTCATCTCTGGTTTCCTATGGTATGGGGCAAAGGGGCCAAAAAAATTCCATTTGTGCAGGCTTGATAGGCTCACTCTACTGAAAAGACTGAGGGGTTGGGATCTCTTGAATATACATGTTTTTGCCGAAGCTCTCTTGGAAAAATCCTTTTGGAGGGCTCTTTCGAGGCAAGGCCTCTGGCCTTCCATTTTCAGTGAGAAATACAATGTTTATCACAGTATGGTGGCTTTCCTCGGGATTGGGCTCTCTCACACCAACCGGAGATCACAAATATGGAATAGTTTCAAGCGCATCGAGGGTTCCATCAGAGGGCGTCTTGAATGGATATTTGACAATGGTCAAAGCATTGTCCTCGGTGCTAAAATAATCAGAGGGATTCCTTCTAATTTCAATATTCCATATCAGCTCCGATCCACTTTTGCGCACAGGGGATTTTTCACCTGTCTCAACTTATTTCCCACTAGAAACTGCGATGTCCTATTTGAAAATCAATTATCTAGTTGAATTTGGATGATTGTTTGCAGGAATTGTGGCAAGAGGTGTCTTCAACCTTGAAACAAGCTGGTATGTGTTTAAACAATGATGTGGATCAAGTTTCTTAGTCAGGCTGTATGAATGGGACTGTGGTCAATGTCGTTGATTTATATAACACTAATATATCCTCCTCTCTAGGGGTCCTAGACCAGCCTTTCCTTCTTGCCCTTTGGAAGCACAAGATACCTATTAAGATCCGGTTTTTTCTGGTTGCTCTGGCGAAATAGAATTCTTACCTGGGATAACCTCATCAAGCGAGGCTTCCAAGGTCTGAGACTTTGCTCTTTCTACAGACAGGAAGCCGAGACTATTTGTCATGTTTTCTTTCAGTGCACTTTGGTTCAGGGTTTTGGCTTTGGTTTTTGGACCTCCTGCGGGATCATAGCTGGTGTCCTCTTGACCTCCTTCACTCGATTCTCTCCCAGACTCCCTCGGATCAGAGATTCATATCTCTTCCTTTTTTCCTCATGTGGGAAGTATGGTTGGCAAGAAACATAATTATTTTTGAGGATGGCTATCTCGTCCCTCATAAGATCTTTGGGGCCATTATGGGATGGATGGACCTTCAGGATGCCCCTACTTCGAGCATAATTGATTTCTCTCAACGTCTTCAACCCCATCCTGTCTCCCTCCTTGCAGGTTTTTTTTACGGTGCTGAGCAACAGGGGTCCTGTAGTTGTGGTGGCTAGATCAAACTGGCTAATGGTGATCGTTTTTCTATTTTCTGGAATGGAGGCACAGGCTTAAACACAAAAGCGGAGCTCCTCGCTCTATGGAGTGTCCTTTCAGTCACATATAATCTGCAATTGCCAAATCTCCATATTTACGAGGACTCCAAGGTAGTTATTGACGGGATCAATGGTTTATGCGACTTTAATCCTCTAGAGCTTCAAAATTGGATCAGACCCATTTCCTACCTTATGCAACACATTCAATTCTCATCTCTCCAACACATTTTCAGGGAATTGAGCACTCATGCGGACGGTTTGTCAAAGAAAGGACTCCTGGAACCTTTCGGCTTTATTCACATTAAAGGTTTCCACCTAAATGAAGCTTTTCGATCTTTCTATGTTCCTATTCCCTAACAATCTGGATGGTCGTGATCACGCTACCAGTGCTTCTTTTGCCACGACCTTCCTCTTCAAGCAAGCCTGTCGACATCATTTCCCTTCAAGCGAGCCAGTTTTCAAGCGAACTGGGATGGAGGATCCTTGTTGTTTTATTTCGTTTGGCTCCTTTTGCTTTTTGTCTCCATTTTGGTTTATGTCCATCTTTTTGGACATTCCAGAAATATGTGATGAGCTTCTTTATCTTGAGCTTCTTTATCTTGAAAATTATGTGGATATCCTTCACGAATAGTGGAATTTATTTTTAGAACTATATGTTTGAGTCTCATATCATGGATATTTTTGTTGATACCTTGATGCAATTACATGATGTAGTGTTTGCTTCTATATTAAATAAACAACTTTTTTTTCCCTCTAAAAAAAATTAAAAAATAAATTATATATATCACAACTGTATTTTAACTATTTTTATAAATATATTTAGAAAACAATTTTTTCTAATTAACTGGTTTTCTTAAATATTAATTAAATAATTATCTTAAATATTTTTTCTTGTGAAAATTAAAAGAAATTAGGCACTGAGAAAAAGTTTTAACGCCCAAATATGTTTACAGAATAACTTGTTAGTGAAAAAGTTAATTGTCCACTTAATTAAGTCACTCCCCCACTGAAGAAATTTCCATCCTTTTATCATTCACTGTACAGAGGCATTCATATTGGTGTTTTGGAAAAAGAGGTTCAACATTTATAGTTTCAGGAAATCTCATTTAACTATGAAATATTATGGAAATTCTTTTTCTGTGGCAATGGAGTGCTGAATGCTCGATTATTGATAGGCAGATAGATTAATGCCTTAATTTGTTTTTTTTCATGGATTCTATGCTGAGAAAACACAAATTTCCCACTGACAATATAGATTATAATCAGGTCAATGCTCATGAATTGAATGCCAATAATAATATACAAAATTGCTATACAAGCACGCACAAATATGAAGCCTGCAAATCTATCAGATGAGACGTATCATCATGGAAGCCAACTAGCCTATCAGATCCACTATCCCTCATTGGGAATTTGATATAATGATGAGAATTAATGGAGGCAATAAGTGAGCAGCAATGCAACGAACATGAGAGTGTAAGCAATCCCTTGATCGAGTGTCATTCCTGCATGACAGCAGATCAAGATTGATAAAATCAGAACAAGTGGTATATGAGATTTGCCAGCAAGAAAAAAGTAATTAATAATTAATCAGAATAATATAGGTGGTGTTTGATCTACAGCCATGGAGGCTATTATAAGTGTTTTCCACTTTTCTTACCGGTGCTTATCGGAGCTGGAGCAGGAGCCGTGCTATCTTGAGCCTTCCCTCCAACTATGGCAGCCATGAAGAACAAAATGGGAACAATTGCACCCAAAACCGCTACAGCTGTACCGTTCATCTTACCCTACAAATTTGAGGCTACAATCAATGCAATGAACTAATTGAGCAGCTACTGTTATTGCAGTGGAGTTGAAAGCAACCATATAAATAAATTAATCCCCAATCAGCACAAAATGAAAGAGCAAGAGTGGTGCTTGGGATGCAAGCGGAAAATAGCAGGGCTGGGTGGTTAAATAATAATAAGAAGAAGATGAGGCAAAGAAAAGAAGACAGAAAATGGAGTAGCGTGGAAGGAGACGTGGAAAAAAATGGAGTGTAGCAACTCACGCTAAATTTCTTGCGCGTTGAGATTCACTTGACCGACAGAAAAATTATAAGCGAGGAAGCCTTCCCACGGCATGGTTAGGCGAGACTACTTTTCTCTCAACACTTTTTTAAAGTGTGATTGGACCGTTTCTGGACTTTACAGCTAAAATCACCATAATCAAAGGTTAGTTGGTGGTTGCGTGTCGAAAACGAATGAAATAAGCGTAAAGAGATGTTTTTATTTTTGGACATTGCACAACATGATTTTTGTTTAAAAAAGTATTTTTAATTAATAATTTTAAAATAATATTTAATTATTTTTTAATTAACAATAATAATTATTATTACGTTGATAGATTTTTTTTTTAATCAAGGCTTTCTATTTTCGTCAACCATTCTACTGTGAAAATGAAATGTGTGTAGGTTTTGTGCATACTTGCTAATGACATCTATACATTTGTGCTCACCCTTTCAACTTGCTCACCTTGAGAGTGACTCACTGTTAGTTTCCAAGGATTTATGATCCACTATTGAATGAATTTATCGCTACGGCCTCACCATGAACAACTATCTGAAAATATGGGCATCATGATCAGACATATTGTTATGTTAGGTTAGTGTTTCTCATTTCAGTAGCTACTTATTCAAAGTTTTATGTGTTTTGCTTTCTTTGGCATTGGCTTCTTCTCTGCGTCTTTGACATCACGATCCTAACAACCCAATTCAAAATTTCTTAGATAAATTCACGTAGTTGCCACTAGAGACTAGTGGCACAAATTTTGGACACTTTGCAATTGCAATTTGAAGATACTTTCAAGTTGGTTGAGGACATTCAAGCAAAGGGAGGTTATATCACAAGAAAACCAGGTCCAACACCAGAGCCACTTTGTCAAATCCTTCTTTAGGTTATATCATTTTTGTCTCCTTTATTGTTTTTATATCAGTAGACATCCGACCAGCTAGAGCATTCTTAGCCTCGCAGACATCTTTAGTAAGACTGAATATTAGTGGTTAAATAGAACAATTATTTTGTAATTAATAGAAGATTGCTTGTGGATCAGTACTCGTGATTTGGTTTCAGTACTATTCGATAGCACTATTACACTTGGAGTTATTCTGGTTGTGTGCCTCGCTGATCATTGGAAAGTTTACCCTAATTTACAGTATTGTGGAAGAATTTACAATTGTTGATACATCTTTTATATTATTGAGAATATCTACTGTTATATTTTTAAATGAATGTGTATTGTTGTTATCTTCATATGTTGAAGCCCTAAACAAGTAGAACCCTAAGGGCAAGAAATTACTCTGAGGACATTACATAATACACAGTGATTTAACCTTGACTCCTACAAGTTTCATCGGTAGTTTCCCACTGGCGTTAGGTAAAAGGCGCATCCAAATATGCCTTCCCATGCCCCAACTGCTTCTTCTCCTTCACCGTCCCCTATCCCAAACACATCTTCTCATTCACCTTCCCCTGCCCCCATCGCACCTATGAAAAATTGGGTGTCCAAAAATTTCCACATCCTCCACTGATCCAACTAAGTTGGAGAACGAAATTTGTGTGCGCCATTATTCTGTATGTCAATTTTCATCATTAACCACAAGTTTAAAAAAATAAGAATACACAGTAATTTATAATAATAATAAACAGTGATTTTCACGCAAGCTTGTATAAATTTTCATACCGTGACAATTGCAAGCTTCATTATTAGTTTCCCACTGCCATTAGGTAAAAGGTACCTCCATAGATGGAAAAAAATTCTTGTTATCACATAATCTAGAGGAGTTTTCCCTGTCATCATATAATTTAGAGGGTTCGAGTGAATGAATAGGACATTGGACAAAATTTGATGTTAACAATTCACAAATTCACCAGAATAAAATAAACCTTCACCTTTGTTGGTTGGGCTATTTTGGGCAGCCTTTGTTTTCATATGCACAATGAAAAAAATTTGTAAACAAATAAAAAAGGAAGACAAGATAACTATTACCTTTTCAACAATGCCATTTTTGTCTCTTCTGCTTCGATTTGTTTCACTTACAAGGGTCTCTTTTGTGGCATCCAAACACTTAGCCTCTACAACTAATGCTTTTTTACTAGCTTATTAAGTTTCCGACTGTGGGCAACATTTTATGATTTTAAAGTAGGAACTTGGCTGCTGGTTTATTTGTTTTTGGCACAAGGAAAAGGTTTAGTACTGCTAAATTGCTATGGGTGCAAATGCAACAATGACTATGCCAATAGTATTGATAGGATAGCGTGTAATACTAAATTTTTTTATAAAAGGTCTTTTTGCAACCAATTCATTTAAGTCATGTCGTAGGAATATGGTCATTTGCTTAACAAAAGAATGTTGAAAAGCTAGTAGATTTCATAATTGGAAATTTAAAAGATAAACTGCTATTTTATTTGGAAAAGTCGACAAGAGTATATATAATGGAAAAAGAATAAAATCCCTAACTCACATTAGCGTTGGCCTGGTAGCATAACAAAAACACAAGCCTTATATTCTTTCAGGTTGATTTTAGGCAAAGTTACGAGTTCAGTATGTTTATCAGGTTTTACTATTTCCTTCCGCAGTTTTGACCCAGCCTTTTTGGTTGAAAGATAACAAATATAAACTGGCATGCACCAATGCAATTTGTTGTCCAAGCTAGCCTACATGAAAATATTAAGGAGTACGAAGAAAATAAAATATCAGTATCCACTTATATACAAAACTACTAAATGGTTGCATTTAGTTAGTCAACTTTTTTAGGGTTCAAATATGAAGGGGCATCAATTGTTGACGATCCAAGGAAGGGATGGAGTCCTCTCATTTTTCCAAGTAGAGGTTAATCATTAAGTTACAACCAATAAAACACTTGTGTGTTATCAAGAATATTACATCCAAATAAAACGAGGTCAAATTTTGTTATCATTATCAAAATATCTGCAAGCTATGAGGTTTTATTAGGTCGAATCATAGTTTTCACATTTGATTGTACTTTTGATTTTTTCTTCCGAGAGAATGTTTGATAATTATTAAGATGAGAGAATGTACCATAGTTGACCAATAAATATGTAGATTTTTCCTAAAACTAGAAATTTAATGGAGCAACTGAAGTAGCCTTAAGAAGAGTCCTTACGACATGATAATATTGTCCAAGAAGCATTCACATTTGCAAGAATAGTTGTAAAACAACCAGAGAATTTGTTGTAAGGCATGGGGGTACACTTAATAGCAGAGTATTGATAAGTGTGCCTAATATAGTTCTCAATTGCAAGAGACAGATCCATTGAGAAAATTAAAATTAATCCCTATGATTAGACTCTGTCTTAGTTGAACCAACTACTATCTTTAGATAGCTCAATCTCCATGTATGTGCCTCACTATTTAAAATTCAAGTCTATTAACTTGTAGACTCAGTCAATTGTAGTTTATACCTTTCTTGGCTTCTTCCAGTAACTTTTTTAACCTGAACTATATCTCCCAAGAAAATTTACTGAACAATTCTTCACTAGGCACTAAAATCATCTTATGACAAGTAGCAGCAGGGGTTGCAGTATTTCAATTTTTTTCAGAGTGCTTCAGGGCACTATTATGACAGGTTCTTCGACTTCCATTGTCTTGCTGCATAATTGTTGACCTATTACCATAGGTGATAACAGGTTACTGGAGAAAGACTAGAAGATTTTTCTATGTACTTTCCTTATCTCTGGACTATAATTGATACATGTGTTTTTGTTGATTGTCAAGTTGTGATAAGTTTCTTTTCCAATCCATGAGATGCCTCCAACTGTGGCATCTAACAATTACTCTTTGAGCCATAGGATATTAATTACATAAACATTATTTTTGAGCTTTGTGTTTTGTGGTCACTGTAGCAATATTCCCGAAGAAATTCATTATTGTGTTGGACTATTATTACTTGAGTTATAGTGTGAGCTTCCTAGGTCACAATGTTGATTCGATCCCTTCTTCCTTGTTCAACTTGTATGTGTCTCATTTGGAGTTGAAGTACATCTTAATTTGTGTCCTTATTTTTCTACTCGACACACTCACCTTATTTTTCTACTTGACTACGTAAATCTATCCACTATAATAGGGGTAGGATTGCTCTGCCTGGGCTATGAGGTTTTATTAGGTCGAATCGGACTTTTCACATTTTCTTGTACTTTTGAATTTTTCTTTTGAGAGAATGTTTGATGCTATGCGAGGGTAAGGGTTTATTGATAAAACAATGTATATTTTATGGTTTTATTTAAAATGAATCAATGGCTTAATGTGTGCTCAACTATCCTCACTTATTATAGTGGGTGGGTGGGTGAGTTGTTGGAAATGGCAACGGAATTTTTGTCTCTTCCATGTAGATGAATCATGGTCGTGGAAGGGCTTTTAAGCTCTCTTCTATAACATCGACATATCCGAGTTTGATTACACTTACATATGCACTTTTCCACCAACCACGGGTTGGAATTTGGAAAAACAAATATGTGTGTTTCTGATGGGTCAAGCAGGTTGTTTTTTTTTGGGGTCACAAAATGAGTTGGAGAACCCCAAACAATATTAGGGTGTTTGAGAACCGTGAACATCCAATGTCTTACCACATTGAAACATGTCCGAAAATTTTTATTTTCTTGATTATATTTAACTGATTTCGTTACATGTATTTTCAATTTGTTTCCTATCAATACTGTAATCAAATGGATTTAATTTCTACAACCAACCATATAATATCAGGGCTGTTAATTTTGAAGTATGATACAATTGCAATAATTGTAACATTTTCTTGAAACCCTTTGTACTTTGTTTTCTGCTGATTGGGCTTAGAACCATACTAAGGAGTGGAAGGACAAATTTTTCTTTTTCCCTCTCAAAACCATAGGCATCTCCATATCCATCATGAAGTATTTGTTATCATTCCCTTTTCCCATTGGGATAATTTCCCAATGTAGTTTGTTGTTCCATGTTCCAATTATAATCCATCAATAAATTATTCACAATTTTTTAGAATCTGCGAATAAAGTCTTCAAAGTTTTTCCCAAAAATATGTCTAGAATGGCCCCTCTTTTGTACAACCACTCAGTCATCAATTATCTCCATTTCATTATTGATTCCCTATAATGGATTGATGTCACAAACACATGTTCTCAGCTAAAGCACACTATTGTTACGACACATTATCTGTGCTCCTCTCTTGAAGTACTCTCATTCTTTGATTATGGGCATTGTCATGTTTGTGACAATCGGTTCATCATTCTTTTGGGCATTGCCATCTTTGGCATAATCAATTCATCATTATTTATCAATTGTGAACATTATTCGATTGTAATTTTTAGATAGACAACAACATTCTTCCTCAAGATATCTGATCAAAGGAGAAAATGAGATGCCACCAAAAGTCATTGCAACGAGAACCCCTGATTTTAGTGTAGAAGATCTTAGAAATTCATTGAATAAGATGCTATTCTGGTTGGGTGGCATGGGAAGGAAACAATTTCTGTGAAGGGAAAAGATGACTAAAGAGAAAATATTATCATCTCGGTTTGAGTTGCATTCAACTTCATGTCCCTCCATAGTTGTAGTCGAGTTTTTCTTTTAATGATGTTTTCTATTTTGAGGTTGAAACTCTGGGTGCAATCTCGAGCACTTGGTGCCTGTCAATATTGAAATGAGTCATTTTGGTAGAATCATTCTATTTCTGAAAAAAAAAAAAAAAATTAATTCTTTCCCTTGCCTGTTTTAAATTCTAAGTTTTGACAAAGATTTCTTTATGAGTAGATGTATTTCCAGAGCTCTTTGTTGGCCCTTCCCATGTATATCAAAAATTAAGTAGAATACTATATACTTGAGTGATTCGGCATGTTTTCCTATTTGTGAAGACCTTGAGGTCTAAGATATGACTTCACAATAATTCTAGAGCTTTAGATTGAATTCTTTCCCTTGCCTGTTTTAAATTCTAAGTTTTGACAAAGATTTCTTTATGAGTAGATGTATTTCCAAAGCTCTTTGTTGGCCCTTCCCATGTATATCAAAAAGTAAGTAGAATACTATATACTTAGTGATTCTGCATGTTTTCCTATTTGTGAAGACCTTGAGGTCTAAGATATAACTTCACAATAATTCTAGAGCTTTAGATTGAATTCTAAATTGCGGGACTGTTCTATATTTTCACATGAGCCGAGTATGCACATCTATTTTCTGGTCTCTGAAGGATTGCACTCTAAGAGTACTCCACATGTCTCTGTCATCATAAATAATTTTATCATTTCATAAAAAAATACTTGAGACAAGTACGATTAAAGAGGGCAAAGAGATAATTAGTTCTTACTTCCCATGGGAGGGGATAGCATGTGTGACAGTGGCAGCCAATGCTCTAAAAGCTATTGATTAGGAGAAAACCATAAAAGTACTGAAAAGAAAGGTTCCTTATAGGCTTGTAAATTTAAGTGAAAATTTACCAAACTCTTGTGATATTAGAGCCTTGCCTTCACAATTGAATTTTGTGTCATTTAATTTTAATTAGTTTTAATTCGGTGTCATTTAATTGTCATTAATTTCACAATTAAATTGTTAATTTAAGATTTGAAAGTAGAAACTTAGCTGATGGTTTGATTTTCTGTGCAAACGCAGCAATGGCTATGCCAATAGTCTTGATAGGAAAGAGGGTAATAGTAAATTTGT
Organism: Pinus albicaulis; assembly: GCA_034641835.2. Lineage (NCBI taxonomy): Eukaryota > Viridiplantae > Streptophyta > Pinopsida > Pinales > Pinaceae > Pinus > Pinus albicaulis. The sequence goes on along the minus strand of CM076580.1, from coordinate 719,480,170 downwards.
TTATAAAAGGTATTTTTTCAACCAGTTCATTTAAGTCTTGTCATAGGAATATGGTCATCTTCTTCACAACAAAATGTTGAAACGCTAATTGGAAATTTAAAAAATAAACTGCTATTTTATTTGGAAAAGCCGACAGGAGTATATATAATGGCAGAAGAATAAAATCCCCAACTCAGATTAGCGTTGGCCTGGTAGCATAACAAAAACACAAGCCTTGGATTCTTTCAGGTTGATTTTAGGCAGATTTATGAGTTCGGTATGGTTTTCATGTTTTACAATTTCCTTCGCCAATTTTGACTTTGGTTGCTGATTTCTACCATTCATGGAGATAAAATTAATGACAAAAGGGTGCACACTCCTCACGCTCTTCTTAACAACAAAAGGTTGAAAATCTAATTGGAAATTTAAAAGATAAATTGCTATTTTATTTGCAAAAGCTGACAGGAGTATATATAACGACAAAAGAATAAAATCCCCAACTCAGATTAGTGTTGGCATGGTAGAATAACAAAAAAAATAGGTTGTTGTGGGACTATCCATTATGAACGGGCCTTTTATTACACTGTAACCCTCCAATTGATAAGAATTCTGGCCAAGTAGGCTAACTGTCAGTTGCAAGAGAGTGGGATGATTAAGTCATTGAAAAGATAAGTCGCATATTTGTTGCTTGCGTCTTGCATAAAAAGTATTAGTTTAGAATGAAATACAACGTCTGGACATGTCACTATAATGAGCTTGTAATTATGGGTTCTAGGTGTATAGCATTGATAATCTATTGAAGGGTTACAAGGGCAACAGCATCAGTACTACAACAACGAAGATACCACCACATTAACTGCTAGTTTTTCACTATAAGGCCAAAGTCTAACATGACAAATTTTTAGTGTGATTAGGTATTATAAACAATCTCTTCTTCTTATTATTTTCTAATGATCCATGACATATATTTAATAAATTACTATATTGTTTAATGCTCTTTTTTATTTATTTTGTGCTCGTGTTGCTATGGGTAGGGTTTTAACTTGTCAAAATCCCATTAGATTGTCCACTCTTGGCCAACCTGGCCTTGAATGTAAATTGTAATCCCTTTATAAACTACAAACCAAGAAAAAACTTTCATCTTGTGACAAATATGAACTAACCAAAAATTGTGAAGTCTATGCAACCATTTATTATTTGAATCTTGGGAGGGCCAAAGTGCACAAAGGAACTTGATTGTTTGCGCTAGAAATCAAATGGCTAGTTTCTATTCTACTAGACTGGGGTACATAATGTTACATTCTATTGAAAACTATGAGGTTCTTTCGTGGTGGTTTAAATTGTCGAGGGTAAATATCCCAAACATAACCATTGTTCTTTTGTGGTTGGTGTTTAAAAACAGAGCCCTTACTTGGAGATTTTCTTTTGGTAATCAAATTCATACACATCCAAGATTATGTTTAATACATATGTCTTGAGACACTTTATGGTCAGCTCAAAATTATATCTCAGTAGTTCAAATGGTTGGTTTCTATTCTACAAGACTGGGGTACAGAATGTTACATTCTATTGAAAACTATGAGGTTCTTTCGCAGTGGTATAAATTGTGGAGGTTAAATGTCCCAAACAAAACCATTGTTCTTTTATGGTTGGTGTTAAAAAACAAAGCCCTTACTTGGGGATTCTCTTTTGGTAATAAAATGCATGCACATCCAAGGTTTTATTTAAAATATATGTCTTGAGACACTTTCTGATCAACTCAAATTTATATCTCAATAGTTCAACTTGGTTAGTTTCTTGCATGTCTTGGAAGACCTAAATGCCATTGCATATACTTTTTCCAAAAATGGTTTACGTTCAGGATTTGCAATAATTTTATCTCAATGTAGAGGCTTTAACTCAAACAATGCCTCGTTGTTTTCTTTCCCACTTTTTGTACTTTTTCTTGCAAATTTCCCATGACCTAAACTGAATGCCTTTGAAGAAATACCAAAAATTTTAAATTTTGATGGAGGAATACCTGACATGTGGCCCTTTTCTTGTGGTACAGTTGGTGGTTTTGGATAAAAATTAGTCTTAGAAGGTGTTGCAGGTGCAAGTTTCCCCAAAAATTGTGGTTGTGGAATTGAATGAGGAAATGGAACTTTTGGTGGCTTGGATGGCGATGCTTCCAATTGAATAGCTAAGTGTTGACTAGGATCAGATCTATTAGATAGGGATTAAAAAAGTGACCTTGTAGAAGTGGAGAAGAGGGTGGTTGCATAACATATTGAGAAAATCATGATATAAATTATATTTGCAATTCTAAATCATGCTTCACTGATATATTATTTTATGTTTTAATATCTCTTCCAATGCATTAAAATGAAATACAGGTATTACCATTACATAAAAAATATTGTTCTTTGCTAATAGCATGGATCCAACCTTGACTGGGAATGCCACCCCTCTATTACTAAATGTTTCCACTGAGATTCAACCTCTACTCCAAATAATCGACATCCACTTTGTTACCTCATTAAGAACTACATCCTTACACTTCCACATTACTCTCTCTGATGGGACACATCAACACAAGACTTTGCTACCATCTGTGTATAGTACACAAGTTGCATATGAAGACATCCAAGTCGGCTCAATCATTCTGCTTTAAAAAACAACTTGCACAGTGCTTCAAAACTCTTCGTAAGATTAAATTTTGAATGCACCTTCTTCCATTTTTTTGTATTTACACTCTTCCTGCATATAAAAAAAAACAAAGGATTCTATATTAATTTATTTTTTTCGTTCATTTAAACCAGTTCCATTCGAGTTTTTGAACTTGAGGTTGTGTGATGTAAATAAACTTTGCTTAAGGACTCATCAACACTATTACATGCAAAGGCAGGCACATCCCAATCAAGCTTTCATCGGCACAAGAGAGCTTCCCTTCTACAGTAACTCCGATGCATACGGCCACAACTACAACTATATCATTCAAGGCACCCAACCCCTACTGAAAGTATTGGTCAATCCAAGGCAGAGCATCTGAAAATACAACATTGAAGGCTTACAACACTGGACGTGGCTCAGGAAAAGTCTTTGGATTTGACCGTATTGATCGTGATAGAGATGAGATCCACCTTTCTGCATTTGCTGATTTGGTTGAATCACTTTATAATATAATCCAAGTTGGGAAACTATATATTGTTTCGAATGGCACAATTAAAGAAGAAAACCCAAACTACAACCACCTAAAGAACAAATGGGATATTTACTTGTTTGCTACATCCATTTTCAAGCCATGTTTGGTAGATGGTCCAACCTTCCCTTATCAATGCTTTCATTTCAAAACTATTGTTGAAATCAAGTCTACAAATCCAAATAACATTGTAGATGTTATTGGTGTTGTTAGCTCCACCTCACCTGCTTCAACAATTCGACGAAGAGATGGAACTGAAACACCAAGGAAAACACTCACATTAAAGGTCAAGTCAAGTTTTAGCATTGATGTAACAGTATGGGGAGACCATTGTGACTCTATAGGAAATAACCTTGCCTGACAACCCGCCAGTCCTTGGTATGAAAGGAGGTCGTGTATTTGAATTTAATGGAATCGCCACAGGGACAGTCTCCACTACCACTCTCATCATAAATCTAAACATTGAAGAAACTCAAAAACTCCATACTTCGTTTCGTGAAGTAGGATATAACTCTTCGTCTCCATCTTTGAGAAGAAACTATAATGTTGCTTCCAAATGAGCCCTATCACAAAAGGTGATTCAAGAAATTAATTTCATGGAAGCCTATGAGAAAGCAATATGGGTTTCAGTTCGTGCCACTATGACTGCTCTACACATGGACCACTTCTATTTTCTTGCATTTCCATTATATTTCAACAGAAAGAAATGCATGAAAAAATAGTGACGCATTCTAACAATCTTTAGCATTGTACAAAGTGTAACAGAGATTTCCTAGAATGTGACTACTGTTACAAACTTAAATTCGAGTTACACGACCACACCGGGTACCTTCAAAATGTCACAACTTTCAATGAAATAGGAAATGAGCTCATGGGCATCACAACAAAATACTTGTTCCTTCTTTCTATCAAACCAGTTGATCTCCAAGAAATTTGTGGACGTATATCAAGTCACCACTTCTTGTTGGCAATTTCCATCAAAACAGACTACTATAATGGTGTCGAGTGCTTGCGAACAATATTCATAAATTCAAAATAAGTTCAATATGACTCTGCATGCAAGGAGGTCCTTAAAGACATTCAAGCATTGTTCGTTGCACAACGATCTATTATTCTCCGCCTTTGAGTTTTCTTCATGGTTGCAAGGAATGCTACTTTTTGTACATGAAATAACATCTCTGTATAGATCATTGCTCAATAAAATTGTAAAATACGGCCATGTTATTGTGCTACACACTTTCTTTTACAAGACTATTTTTCAATAATTGCAAAAAATGTATATTACCCCTTCACAATTTAAAAAATATACATACCGATGTTTGATGCTACAATAGCGTGTATTTTTGTCAATACTCTTGTTCAACATATGTTCCAAAGTCAATTGAAACTTAATTGGCCGTATATATGATTATAAATTGAATTTTTATCCATTCACCTATTCTTGGTACCGTTTTATGATATTCAATTAAAAAGTTGAAATTAAAAAACTTGGAAGACATTTCCTATGCATACATAACTCAATTTTGATTCACTCTAAATTGATCATGTCTGCCAACTAACGAAATTTTTTTTTACTTTCTTAGATATGCCATATGGTCAAAATGCTGATAAAAAATCACGGAGGCACCTTCTTTATGCACAAAAAGAAGATACAATAAATGCAAGTTGTCAACTTCTTTATTTAAACTACAAAAACCCTACTGCTTCCGCTACACCCCTTCCCTTCTCAGGTGCCCTCCCAAATATGCATACCATTTCACCCCATCTTCATAAAAACCAATATAACTAGCTCCCCCCCCCCCCCCTTAATGATGAACACTGTCACTTTCGACAAAGGATAGATAAACTTTCTACCATTCATGTTTGCACAATATGCAAATTATCGTACCCATGTATGAAAATAAGGCTTTCACATGGTAACCTTTCTTGTTTTCATTGTGCATCATCTAAATCTACCAATCGTTTTACTCATATGAACAACATGGACCCTGGCAAACAACCATACATCCTTCAAAATTTAACACAAGTTGAGGAAATTCTCATCGCACGTGTAAACCCCATTCTACAAGTAACTCATGCACGTGGTGGTCAATACAAATATAACGACCATACGATGAGCTTCCCTCAAGACATCACTACTATTTCCAGATACCTACCTCGAATGGTTTATGAATTGGAAATCCTCATTGTGAAAAGGCACAATCCTTCTAAAACAACATATGATTTTTTTTTTGTGCAAGTCACGTGTACTTGCAGCACTTGAATACAAAATAGCTAATGATCCCTACTAAAAGGATGATGAACTCAACCCATCTGTAATTTTTGCTCTACCAAATCAACCTACAAATATTTCTTCTCTTCTTCATAATGTAACCACATCCTCTTTTGAACCCCATCAAACCATAGTCGATTCTACTTATGATCCTAATGCCATGCTAATTCCATTATATATCCAACCTTCTTCATTTGTTCCAATTCTCCAAAACTCGTGTACTGAAATTGAGCAAATTCATGCTTATTTTCACTTCACTAATCCAAAATCAACAAAATCGATCGATTGGCCTACAATATCTCTATCATCTATGAAAAAAATACACCATTGAGGGCCTCTTTACTATGGCATTCCCCACACTCTTTCCTATAGGCAAAACCATGATCACACAACCAAGAATTACAAAAGTTGAAATGCATGAATATGATTTGCACCTGTTGCACTACCATGATAACCAATTTGACCAACATCCAAGATTTCGCTACTAAATATACAACATTCTAATGCGCTACCATAGCCAATCAACTGCTACTGCTTTTTGTGAAGAAATAAATTGAGAACAAATTGCTAACAATGGTTTCAGATCTATGACAATGTCTTTGTGAGTTCCCAAATTCAAAAATTCCCGAACAAGTCATGCGCTTTGGCTTAGCCCTACGAGGAACACGCTCTTTCTGGAACAAGTGGCAGAGTGAGCTAACTGACTTGATCACACAAATTGGAAGACCAACATTCTTCTTCACTCTCAGTGCAATTGATACCAAATGGCATGACTTGCACAATAATATGCCTACTAATGTTCCCTCCACTTCAAACAATCACTACCAATGGAGAATTCAAAACATAATTAAAAACCTATATTTAACATCCCAATATATGCATTGCAGATTTAAAATTTTCCTTGAAGAAGTCCTACAAAAAGGCCTCCACGCAGTTGGTTATTGGTGGTGTTTTTTAATACCATTCCTCTCTATACATATTTTTACATTGCAACCACGTTTGAACCAATATTGAATTTCATATTATATTAAGGTACGAATGGCAGCATAGAGGATTTGCACACATACATGGATTTCTTTGGTTTCAAGATGCACCAAATATGGACACCCCCGGCTGGAATAGTGAAACAGAAGTTTTCAATGCTCAGAAATATTTTGACCACTGTGTCGCTGTGTGGAATCCGCAACACTGCCAAAATCACAAATATGTACTTCACCAATCAATAGAGCACAACCCAGGTCTTCTTGACACAACATAAAACTTTGCATCTACCCAAACTGAAGACTACGAAGAGCTTGTCAACTGTGTCTAACGTCACACAAATTTTCATGAATCTTCTTGCCTTCCCAAAAAATAAATTGTTCTTAGCTTTCGCTATGGAGTGTCATGGGAGTTAAACCCCACATGTTCATTTTCATTGATAATAAAGGTCGGAAAACCTACACCCCCGCTTGCAATGATGAAAAATTGAACATCCATAATGCTTATTTACTTTCCATCTGGAGAGAAAATGTTGATTTCCAACCAGTTATATCACGCCATGTCGTGTTAAGATATGTTTCAAAATATGCAGCCAAAGCAGAAACAAAATTAGAAAGATACCGCAAAATGTTATCACAACTCTTGCACAACGTTGCTCCAAAAGCACCTATTTTTACTGTTGTCCAGAAACTCCTTACAAAAACCATTGCCGATAGAGACATTGGGGCACAAGAAATATGCCAGATGTTACAAAAATTACCACTCTCACTCTGCAGTTGCACATTTGTTTCTTTGATGTTAATAGAAATTTTTTCAAATGTGTTTCTCATGCTTTTGAAAATCCCCTTTTAGCACCAACCTTCATTCTTGCATAGACCCGCTTCATTGGAATCGTTGCCTCTCCTTGAAGTTGCACGCTCTTGGTCATTTTCTGCTGGCTGAAAACAAAACCAATGGAAATGCATATTCCTTCCAATTTTTGTAGATGTCTTTCCACGATAAACCACAATTATTTCCCCTAATGATCCTTGTTATCTCACTTGCTTTTGGGATGAATTAATATTGTATTTCCCTTTCCGCACACTCCCTAATGGCATTGGATCCACCAATGAGGAAATAATTTTACAATGGGAACAAAAGAAAGGGACATATTCATCGTAGCATGTTCATCACGAAATTGAAAACCCACAAACTCCACAATCCAGAGATCAATCTACTCCTATGACTACCACTCCTAACCCTCCCCTTGACCCCATCCAAATGAATGAATGGGAAATCCTCTCTCACCTCCACATAGGCTACAACATTGAAATTGATAGCCTTGAAATGATTTTCCATCGTGACTTTGATGTTAATCATAATTGGTCACATACTTCTATGCCTCTCCACTTGTAAGAGACTACCGTAAATTTCATTGAATGAAACCACTCAAATATTCAAAACCAACATCATCCTTTTTCAACCCTCCCCCAAAATCACACAGTATCTCCCACCCAACAAAAATATTTTACGCTTGTTATCTCTCACTTCAAAAACCCTTCACCAAAACCCCCACAAAGAATCATCATACAAGGGACAGTTGGGACAGGAAAATATTCTTTAATTAAATGTTTGCAATGTGCATTTATGGAATACTCCCCAACAAGCACAAACCCATTTTTGTTACTTTCACCCACCGGTGTTGCAACTTTCAACATTAATGCCCTTACAATCCACTCTGCCCTTCACATCCCTATCCAATCAATGCATCCCCTTGAAGGATAGTCGCTCATACACTTGCAAGAGCAGCTTTGCCATGTATAGTACATCCTCATTGATGAAATGAGCTTCACTGGGACAAAAATGCTTTCCCGTATTGACAATCACCTAAGAGAGGCATTCCCCCTTCATCGAAATGCACCATTCAACAATCGATCCATTATCCTTGTCGAGGATTTAGGCCATTTACCACCTGTGAAGTAAATTCCTCTATATGTTGGCACATCACGTGGCATTACACTTTGGCTCAGCTTCGACACATTCATAACACTTTCAACTATTTTTCTCCAGCAATGTGTTGACCCTTCCCAGGTTCCTTTCTGTCAGATTCTCACAAAACTCATAAATGGAACACCTACAGTTGAATATTGGAACCTCCTAATGTCAAGAATAGATTCCTCTTTTACACATGAAGAGAAAAAAACATTTCAAGACTCCATGCACCTATATGCAACAAAAAACTTAATTGTTTTGCATAATAAAAAATTGCTAAAAAAATTGAACATTCCAATAGCACTTTTATTTGCAGAGAAACAAAGGCAACAAAATTATACTACATCAGAGGATTAACAACTAGACGCAAAGGTACTCTTATGCAATGAACAAAAATTTATGCTCACTAACAAGTTACTTATGGGTACATGCAGGCCTTGTTAATGGCGTACTTGGCAAAGTCATATCAATATTTTATGCACCTGACTCAAAGCCCCAGAAATGCTATCCTTCATGGTAGTCAACTTCAACCAGTACAAAGGAACACCATGGGACATTTCACACCCAACATATGTACCCATTTCTACTATCATAAGAGGTGCACGCTGAAAGATACCACTTCGGATGGCATGGACTTTAAAAATAAACAAGTCACAAGGAATGAAATTAGAGAAAGCAACAGTAGACATTGGCCCCAAAGACCGCCAAGGTTTAACATTCGCCACCATTTCAAGAGTAAGGTCACAATTAGACCTTTTAATCAATCCAGTATTTCCATTCTCGTGCATATCATGGATGGAAGAGAGTCCATATCTACAACACGGAAAGCAAGAAGAATCATTACTCGCATCAAAACCTATGTAGAAGAGTACACTCTAACCAAAAATATACTCTTCCTTTCCAATTTACCAACGGAAAACATCACTTAAGACTTATCAAAATTTCAAATACAATTGCTTGCTATTACATTTAACCTCATACTTCTTAACTCTTATTTAGAAAAATGTTCATGTTTACTTTAAGTTTATTTTTAATTTATAAATATTACGCTTTCATCAGACACTTCCACTAACCATTACTATTTCTCTTTTTCCATGACGAACAAATATGGATGCGAACTACTTAAACATGCTTTATGAATTTTACTAAGAAATTCAACGGCAAGAACTTACCTTACAAGATATACAAATGAGGTTCATGTTGCCACAATCATTGCCTATTCATTGTTTGCGTCCAACTATTACCTTGCTACAAAAGATATGGAAAATACTAAAAAAATAATCCACATTCATGAAAGAGATGCACATCGGAAAATTTGGGTTGAATGACAAGACTGACTTTCACATCATGGAGTCACAATAGACATCAATTGGTGTTGCCAATGCCATGCCTCATCATGCATACATGATTAGATGCTCATTGTCATTTAGATTTACATGACAACACATACTTTTATTGTACACACGTTTAGTTATTCACCTTCTAATGCATCTCTATGTATATAAGTCATGTTCCATTGAACTACTAAGCAATTATGTATATCTCTTTATATATAAGTCATGTTTTGTTGAACTACTATGCCATTCAGTATAATTTCAAACAAATTTATGCTATGGATTTTTGTAAATTACATTAGCAACTTATTAATACAAATGATCTATATCTCGTTTATAATTGTATTTATATTTAAAACATAATTTTATTTGGAATCAACCAACAACAGATTTTCCATTAATATCATGTCAAAAATACACGTTCAAATACAACATTCTAGACATAATCAAATATTGGAACGAGGTGTTGAAAAAACCTGTTACATTCTTCCACTGTATTTATTGAAGTTTCTTTCTAAATGTTAATTTCAAATATTATTTCATAATCAATAATGAACTCATTTCCATGTTTCTAAATGTATTATTTAATTTTATTTGATATGTCACCTTGTTGTGATCCATTAACCAAGGATCTCTTTACGCCTCCTACCAAAATTATATTGAGTTATGTTCTCTTGTATGCCGCTCCTTTTTTTTTCTCTTAAGTTCTGTGGGCCTTGAAATGAAAAATAAGGGCATCTAAGTCATCAACAGTATGGGCCACCCCATCACCCACTATTCTATGTTCTTAGGATATATATATATATATATATATATATTCTATGTCAAAATTTTTAATTTTGTTCCACTTTTCTAATTTTTCATCCTTTGCATCCAGTTCAAAATACAACTTTTCCAGTTCAACAATTCCAATATAACAATCATATTGGCCTCTCGTTGCACCTTTTGGGGCAATTGCTAGTAATATTTCACTATCAGTGAGAAACATTGTGATTTTACAATATTTCACTATCAGTGAGAAATATAGAAATATTGGGAAACACTTGAAGTTTAATTCTTTAGTTTCCGAAAAAATTCTTTATATTTTTTTAAAATTAAATTTAAAGACTTGCAAAGACAATGAAGAGCCATTCAAAAAAGCATGTGTAATTTTCTAAAAAGACATGTGTAATTAATTTTTTGCTAGAAATCTTATAATAATAGTTAAGATGGATGATCTTATAATAATAGTTAATATGGATGACAAACCCACTTACATATAAACCCAAAAAAAATTGAATCAAACCTATGAGAGAATTCAGCATGCGTGAGATGGCATTTTAACTCTGATGGACTGACAACAACTTGACATGGTAATGAAGTAGATATTGATTTGCATCGAGAGATTAAAAAAAAAGGGTTATGGTAATTATAAATTATTAAATCTCGATTGGAATGAGTAATATAGTTATAGTGCAGGTATGTCATTGTAATGAACATTAATTCAACCAAGAAGTTTGAATATGTTAAAAAAGAGGTCATTGATTAAATCTTGATTGACGATATCAAAGTTTTTCGTGTTCATTAAGTCAAATCTACAACTATACATTGTAAATGTTGGCGAAGGGGACAAAACAAGACGACTAGTGTATGGCCTCGAGCTTTGTTGCCCTGGTGCCAGTGGTAACCATGCGTCTACGAAATAATTTGGTACGAAGGCCTTTAACCATAAAGTGAACTTTGTAAAAGCTTAAAAATATTTCCAAATTTTTTTGTACAATAAGACTAATGCTGCAGCCGATCACTATATGTCACTACCTGAAAGTAGTGACCTAATAAGTGACTTTCTTTTTAATTTCTGAAATTTAATATGAATTTTGATGGAAGCCATAATTCCAAATAATTTTTTTCAATGTTTTGATTAAATTTTAAAAAATAAATAATAATTACACCGATGTGTGTTTCCTCTGCGGGCTTGGAGTGAGCAGACATTGTTCACCCCAGCCAATAGGAAGTTTCCATTTTCATCCTTCTTTGGCCACTTGTCCATTTATAAACTGCCACCTAAACTTATAAACTGTCACCTGGACACTACCATCTAAGCTGCCACACGAAATTATAAACTACCACCTGGACTATCATCAACAACATGTTTGCCTCCCACAACAGATTTGCATCTCAACATTTTCTATATATGTATCTCCCATGAAATCTACACATTCAATATTCTGCCCACCTTAAATCTCCCATGCAATCCACACATTCAATATTCTACCCGACCCATATTTTATTGCTTACCTACCGCCCATACTTTGTTGCTTACCTATTGTTGTTTCAATAAGAAAATGGGGAAATTTTGGAACATCCAAGCTGAAAGGTCTCATAGTTTTCTTTTGGAGCTTTGGGAATACAACATGTTTTAAATCCTTCAAGGGTTTGGTTTCAAAATACAATAATTAGGTTCACTATGCCATAGCCTGATATATATATACATATATTGTATATTTAAAGCTTGTGTATTCAAATGTTGTAGTCTTAGGTCATCTATGCTAAAACGTGACACATATATTGTTTTTTGTCTTTGTACTGGAACTCCTTGCCATTGGAGACATGCCCACAAAGAAATAAAAATCGCCATATGTTGTTAGTCAGATAAACCTAAAAAAATACACTATTACACCCTATATAGATATATCTATAGGGAAACCAAAAACACCTATATAGTTCGAATTTAAATTTAAAAAAAAAAAAAAAAAGACAGATGATCACATGTTTTTTGTTATTTTCAACTACAGACAAACCCACTAAGAATCATCTTATCATGAATATCCATAAGCCCACTAAGAATCATCTCATCATGAATAAACATACATATTCTTGCAAGAGACACGAAGTTGCAAAAATATAAGCCACACCATCACGAAATATAACATAGACCTTGGTCCTGTATAATTTACCTGCACCTATGACGCATTTATAAGAAATCTCATATTGATCTGAGATGTTGCATTCTATTCGAAAAATATCTGCACTACCTTGAAATTTTTCCTTCCTCGCAAAAAATGTGTTGCAACATTGAAATTTTTTAAATTATACTCCCATCTAGCCTATTAAGAACCCTTCTCCTCACGTCCTTTGAAACTTTCGCCATCAACCATTCCACTTCGCACCTCTACCAAACATCAACTAAACATTAGAGAACTTTTGAGGTTAAAATGGGCCTCCTAAGAAAAATGTACAACAAAAATATACTTTATAATAACCAATAAGATTCAAGATGATGATGTCAACCATGGGGGATGACTCACCATTTTTGGGGTAAAAAAGTAAAAAGATTAAAAAATGATAAAATAATAAAACTACTTTTTCAACTTGTATTTTCAATTTATCTCCCTCAGGTTTTACTCAAATTTTGAGTGAGAGTACTCGATAGATGAAAAATTTAATTCCTCATCCAAGGAGTAGCCATGTTGCATACTTTTGATGGAACCCGCTACACTAAAAATGAGAAATACATGAAAAAATGACATTGCAATCATGTTTTTCATGTATTTCTCATTTTTTGTGTAGCATGGTCCATCAAAAGTATGAAACATGGGTACTCCTTGGATGAAGAATCAAATTCAACATCTATCGAGTGTTCCCACTCGAAACATGAGTAAACTGATAGGGAGATAAGTTGAAAATACGAGTTGAAAAAACAGTTTTTTCTTTTTTCCCTCTAAAATTTGATGATGTAATATAATCTTATTTTATGATTTCCAATATTATTTTATAATTTCCTTAAGAGGCCCATTTTAGACCTCAAAATTCCCCTAATGTCAATTTAGATGTTGTGTTCTTACAGTTGTATAGGGTTTTTTTTCTTTTCTTTTTATCGAATTTAAATATGAAAACAATTTACCAAACTATTACATATTTCTCGCCCTTTCCAATGCCACGTGTCTATGTTGTGAAAAATGTTTCTCTTGCAAAATATATCTATTGTTTGAATTTCTAGGCTTCATATTATAGGAAGATTATTTATTTTTGTTTCTTTTCATTAATAAGTTGGACACGAAAGGATTATGAAATAGATCTCATTTGTGGAGCAGAGAGTTATATAAAGATGTCGAGTGGTAGGGTTTTACAAGCATTATAACTGTGCAGTAGTGTGAACTATATCCTGGTCTGTGTCAAGAAACCTAATATATTCTTGTTGTTTGAACTCTTCGCATATTCATGATGGAGAATACATTCATCACAATTAAGCCCGACTACGTGCACCGGGGATTAGTATGCAATACATATCGTAATGTTCCACTAAATTTAGTTCGATATTTAATTATGGGCTTGGTCGTGTGATATTTATGAGAAATATGCATTCTTTCATGCATTTTACCAATTCAAAATGAAATTCATTTCATCAACCAATATTTTTAATCCTTTTCGATGTCGGTTCCCCTTATGGGGTGCATATTTGAACTTTGTTTGCTTCAGTTTCTAAAATCATGTTTAGAATGTCTACGGTTTTGTATGGAAGCTTATTGATAAATTTTCCCCTTTTTCGATAAAAAATAATGGTATCATATCAATTGGGATGATACATTTGTGTGTGTGGCAGGGAGTTGGGGGCAGGGATTGGGACTTATGGTGGTGGATGGTCAATTTCTGTGGCTGTAGAGTGTGGAATTCCTTTCAATATGCTTTTCTAACTATAATTTTCCCATGAGAAAACAAACTATGTTTTTTCTTTAAATGGGCCTCACAAGCTCGACTATATTGGATGTTTTCTGATTTCAAACTTTTGCAATCTATATATTGTTGTGATGTAGTTTCCGGATCCATCACATTAAGTGAATTCATTTATCGACGTTTCGAACCATCTACCGAGGTTCATTATCAAGATAGAAAAGAGTGCAAAATTGATCTTAGGAATTATGAATAAATAGGAAAGGGTTAGGGTGTGGGTGGAAAAGAATGAGCCGACACGGTTAAATTATATAATTTTTTTTCATTAATGATTTATGTTTATGTTTCTGTGTTAATTTTAATTTTAAATTATTTATAATTGCTATATATTTTAGATTAATTTCTAAAGAATGTATTTATATTTGTGTTAATTTCTAATTTAAATTATTTATGATTTATATTTATTATTAGTATGGATTAATTTAAATTATTTTATATTAGATATTTGTTATTAGTTATTAGTTATAATGTATGAAATTAATAAATAGTCTAAATTGAAATTATATTAAATTAAATGATATTGATATGAAATCATTTTTATGTGAATTAAATTAGAGTAGGAATGGATTTGAAGTTAATTTATTGGTTTAAGGTTTGTTATTTAATGGAATAGATTAATATTGTTATCTCAAGTACAATGCATTTTGATGATTTTAAAGCAAGAAGAACTACTACAAATGGGGCCAAATCCGATGACTATTAGTCGAATATGCGACTTTTTGGCGTCAGTTATTCGACACATCGGTGCTATAATTATGTCAAATATTTGACATTTTAGTAACCGTCAGATATTCAACGGTACATATGTCGATTCTTCGACACATAAAAAGGCTGAAATGGTTATTAAAAATCCTTCGTTTATAAGTCAGTTTTGTGATTCTAAAAATCGTCGGATATCCAATGGAATGAACTTCGAATATCCAGTAGGTCTTGTTCCAGTCTGTAGTCAGATATTCAACACATAGGTTTTTTTGTCCGACAGGAGAAAACAATGTTTAGGTGTCAGGTAATCGACGATATAAGTAAAATGTGCGACATGAGTGTTATCGCTCCAACGCTCGCAGGATAATGGTGAGGCATTGGATATGCGATGGACAAGAGTTATGTCCGATAGGAAAAATCGACGTTTAGGTGTCCAGTAATCGGCGATACAGGTAAATTGTGAAATAGGAATGTTATCGCTCTTATGGTCGTAGGTCGACGGTGAGGCGTCGAATATGCAATGGATTAGAGTTTTATCTAACGGGAGTGTTAAGATACTAAGGCTTCTATCTATCGATTTGAGCGTCAATTATCCGATGAGTACTCTGACCTATAGCGATCAAATATTCAACAACTGGCCTTTTTCATCGAATATTCAATGAAGGTCCACGTTTCTAAAAATATATATATATATATAATACAATCTTGGCATATATTATTTATACGAAAGAAACTATATGTTACTCGTAGTTTGTGGAGCCCCTATAAGACATAGTCTTCATGGATATTTAACGTGACAACCATTATTATTTTATTTTTGGATCAAAAATTCAAACCTATGTAGAGGTTCATGGGAACCCCTCTTGTGAAGCAACTACGAGAGAGGAGTACAACTAATTAATGGATATCAACACTTGGGGATTGGCACCTCTTCTTACAGATAGGTCCGCCATGACTAATATGGGATTTTTGTCATTGTTTCTTTGTTTAGAGATCATCCAAGATGATTATAGGATCAATTTGATACATTCCATAAATTTTATATTTTAGATGATTGGTTGTAAGGAGGTTCCCACTTCTTTTCTTTTGAGAGTTAATCTAGAGGATGACAATGCTACAAAATTAGTGTACTCTACCAGATATCAATTTTTGATTAGAAGTATTTTATACCTTACATGTTCTATAATAATCATCTCCTACGTAGTTGGAGCACTTTATGGATACATGCATGAGCAATACGAGCTAAACTAGAAATAAGCTAAGATGATTCTTAGACATGTGACTACATGTTATGGTTTACAATATGCAGTAGGGTCTTTGTTAGATATTATTGATTACATAGATTCATGTTAGGATAGCGATAGAACATATTGCAAATCCACATTAAGATATGTTCTCTACCTTGGTTTCAATCTCATGTCTTGGTTAAGCAAGAAGCATAGAACTATTGCTCTTTCATTAGTAGAGGAAGACTATATGGGTGTAATGAAAATTTGTATTCAAGTCATTGCTTTTAAGACATTTTGGTACATATTAGTGTACAAGTTCAACTTCCTATAGTGATATTATGCATTAACCAAAATACACTCAAGTTTTATAGATACCAAGTTTAGATATAACATACCAAGCACATTAAGGTTCACATGCACTACATTAGAGAAAACATGAATAAATGAGTAATTGATATGAAGTATTTCCATTCTTTTGAGTATTATATAGACATCTTCACCAATATTTTTATGCAACAAATATTCACATCTTTGTGGGAGCTCTTAGGAGTGAAGGACACTGATTCTTAGTATTTGAACTTTTTGATAGAATCACTCTTATTTTGAGTGGGGGAGGGGGGTTTATTCCCACTAAATTCTCCCTCCTTACCTACAATTTTAATTTATTTATGTTGTATATTAGTACCTAATATGGTTTAAAATTTCCAAAACTCATTAACTAGGATACTCCTCAATTGTGCTTAAGGGGGGTTCATTGGCATCATTTTGACTACCATCAAGCTCATCAAATTTGGTCTGCAATTGCAAATATTTCGATATTCTATTATAGGGTATATCTAAAAGTGTAAAGAAGCTTAAGAGGGTTATATTGGATGCAGTTTGGTTCTCCTCAAGGGTCCATTGATGCATTGACTTGGATTGATTATATATTTGTTTGTGTTGATACTCTTGTCGAGATTTGTAGAGAGCTTCACTCTCCCTTTTGTTGATAAAGTACGTTTTCTCATAATTTAGTTGATTATTACAATGGTGAATTCAACCCTCCTTGACAATGACTTCAGGAATTCAATTGGGCCCTCTTATTTCAACTATTTTTGGTGGAAAAAAGTGGCATATCATCCAACAAATATGAAGTCAGCCTACAGAGGCCTAGTCAAGCCCTTGGAATACTATATAAATAAGAAGACTTCAACCCCCTAGAAGAGCCTACCATAAATAATGAAATATCACAATATATATATATATACTACATGATCATTGTGATATGGTCACAAACCTTAGAGAGTGAACCTTAGAAATAGAGTTATAGAGTGCGAGCCTCAAATCATAAGTGTGAACCATACTATTGATCATGAACTACATGACATGAGAGAAAGAGCTAGAAATAAGTGTGAACCATACTTTAAATGCGAATATGAATAATCATAGATAAACACTACGCCAATAATGGAAATTAGAGAATAAACACTTCAATAAAACCCTGAGTTAATCAAGAGGTCCCTAGGAGATTGTCTTTTGTAATTGAGTCAATAGGGATCTAACGGAGCCATAAATGACTTCACACATATAAGTTTATTCATTAAAGTGAAATGGATACAATTCTTGGAAAATTAATGATCATAAATGTTTGAATACCATGTGAAATGAAACACATAAGGGTACCAGGAATACAACACACAGACTAAGCTTATATTTAATTATTAGGGTATTTTACCATTAGCATGAGAAACTTTTGCTAACTAGTAGGCTTATATGCTTTTCCTCTCTCTTTATTATCGAAATCAAGGGACAAACTAACAACCTAGTTCTGTGTAAACTCTAATAGGCTCTATGTCTATAAATAGCCATAGATGTTTTCCTGCACTACCCCTAGGAGCATGTACTTATTCCATATACCTATTTTGAGATTATTGCTTCACATTTCTTTCATGATACCCCAAGGGTGGTTCTGTTCAATCCAATAAGAATTCATTCATCCAAAGGAATTCCACATGATAACATTCTAAGAAGCATGTGGTCATCATCTAAATCTATATATTGCTTTACAACTTTCCAAGATTTTGTTTCATCTTTAAGTTCATTTTGAATTTTTTTATAGCATTGATTACAAGCTTAATAAAGAAATCTTTTGGAACCTCTCCATAAGCAAGAAATGCTATCAAACGTCTTGAAAGGGATTTTGTGCTTGAATTATAGCTCATTCCACATATTTCCAAGGAGTTGATACTTGGGTAACGAACATAATTTTAATCGCTTTCAACATTTCTCATCGACTCTCGAAAACAGATCGTTTTACATGGAAATCTTATGTGAATAAGAAATGTTCCTTTGAATGCATAACCTGTTGAGATTCAACAAGAAAGTTTCAGCACCCATGCCTAGTGCATTAAGCACCTACACTAGGGTGGGTCCCACAGTGCTATTTTTGGTGCATGTATATTTTAGTTATCCCTTAATTAAGATGGACAATAAACTGTAATCTAGTCTGAAAAATAACTTGTAATAGTTAACTGAGAGTGATAAACTCAGTTAGCTAGTGTATTTCGAGTTATATTTAGTTGGTGAGGCATGCAGAGTAATTCTAGTTGTAGCAAAGTTCGAAGTGCAGTGGTGCATTAGTTATTGCAGGTTGAAATCAGTTTAACTCAGTTAAGTGAGTTAAACTTAGTTGTGCTAGTTGTAACTACTTTATACAATAGTGAGAGATCAAGTGAATTAAATATTAATTAATTCACAATCAGTGATCTCACATGAAATTGAGTATTTACTATTATTAGTTGCATGCATGTTAGATCCAGTGGAGACCCAATTGAGATCTAGGTGAAGGGGAAGTTGACTATCAGTTGTAGGATTATTGGGTTGCAACCATGCAACCAAACACCCATTGGAGTGCCCATGATACTTGCGCAATCAAGGAAGGCCAAAATTCCTATATTTTAGGGATTGCATTCATTAGGGATTACGAAAGCAAGGCAGACTGTTTGGAGGCGGTAAATTGGTGAAGTATTGGTCAGTTTTATGTATGACAATGTGAGACAATTAGATGATACTATAGGGCTCTTGTGAGAATATTTTTGTATGTAATTGTTTCATGATCCATGTTGAATATACAATAGAAGATAGTGGGGTTTTGAGCAGCAAGCTTTGCCCAGGAAATTATGTGTGTTGTGTTTGATCTGATTCTTCTTTACTTCATGTGATTAGCGATTTTGTTTTTAATTCCAAAAAATATTTGTAGAAGCAATTCAGTATTTAACTTTAGTACATTGTTAGATTGGGTGAATCCAAGATATACATGCATGTTGTATAATTTCTACATGGTATCAGAGCATAGGAAATCACAATTGAAGGAGGAGTCGAGTTTGTGACTGGATGGAATTCGAATTTGCAGAAAGAATTTCTTGGTGCTACAGTTGATTCAAGATCGAAATGTCTTTCAATGCCTTAAGGTTGGATTATGCACTCGAGGGCAGCTCAAAATATATTTCTTGGAAGGACAGGATGGAGGCAGTACTCGAAGACAATGGCTTGAAGGAATTCATTGACAATAATGCTCCTAAACCCATTGTGACAGATGCTGCAAATCTTGATGCATGGCAAAAATAAGTGGCAAAGGCGATGAGGATCCTGTTGGAGGGAGTACGAGACCACATTGTCTCAAGCCTCCATGGGAAATCCACACCATATGCAATTTGGAAGGCTTTTACGAATCTATTCTAGAGCAACAACAACCATAGGAAATTGGTGCTCAAAGATAAACTCAGGAAGATAAAGATGGAGAAAGGCAACTCCATACCAAAATATCTAACAAAGTTTGTCTAATGTCGAGATTAACTGGCGAGTGTTGGTATAACAGTCTATGATGATGATTTGGTGAATTTGGCTCTCCTATGACTTCCCAAGAGTTGGCACAACTATCAAGACTCTGTCAATGGATGGGAAAATTTGCCAAATTGGGAATGACTGTCGTCAGATTTGGCGCAGGAGGAGTTCAGACGGGATACCAGAGATGGATCTTCATATAAGAATGAATATGAAGAGGATTGTGCTTTGGTTTCCAAGGCAAAGAAGGGGAAGGGGGAGAAATTCCATTCCAAATCTGAGTCCAAGAATGGCAAGAAGCAAGACATGTCCAAGGTGAAGTGTTTTCACTATCACGAGCATAGGCATTTTGCTACTAACAATCCACAAAAGAAGAAGAACAAGAAGGTTGGAAGATCTATAGCTGGTAAGGCTCTTGCCTCGCAATTTGAGCGTGACTTCTCATTGATCTCATTCATGGTGTCAAGTGCATTGGGATCTGTGTGGTATTTGGATAGTGGCACTTCCTTTCACATGAAGGGAGATAAGGACATTTTTAGTAACTTGGAGGAGAAGGATCTCCATATGAATATTGAAATGGGCAATGATGGGCAGTAAATTCCTACCAGGATTGGTACCATTACCTTCTAGAGGCATTCAAGTAAACCCTTTCAATTAAAATATGTAATGCATGTACCAGGTTTGAAGAAAAAATTTAGTCTCAGTCGCAATGTTGGAGGATAGAGGCTATGATGTTGTTTTTAGTGAAGGAAAAGCTTTCCTGCGACACAAAACAATAGGAAAAGCCAAGAGTATAGGGATTCAAGTTAAGAATATCTACAAGATGGAGGTAGATGGTTGCACAACAATTATAAGAAAGGAAGATCAAGTGGTGAGCCGAGATGAGGGGGAAATATGGCACATGAGATTGGGTCATCTTCACCATGGAGTCTTGAAAGTCATGCAGCAGATTTCTATTGTTCCTCCTAGGGGTACGCTTGTGCAGTTAGACACATGCAAGGGATGTACAATGGGAAAATATGTAAAGGCCACCTTTCATGAGAAGGAGAACCGAGCTTCGGGGACCCTTGAGAGAGTTCACACAGATGTGTGTGGACCATTCTTTGTTGCTTCGACAGCAAAACATAAGTACTATGTAATATTTGTTGATGATTTTCCTCGTAATTTTTGGATCTTCTTCATGCAAAAGAAATATCAAACATTCTCTAAGTTTCTTGAGTTTAAGGCACTGGTGGAGAACGAGTCGGGGAAGCAAGTGAAGGCTCTTAGGAGAGATCATGGTGGAGAATACATATCTAACGAATTTAAGAACTTCTGCAGCAAAGAAGGAATTTGAAGAGAACTGATAACGCCTCATAACCCACAGCATAATGGGGTCGCAGAAATAAAGAACAGAACCATCGTGGGTGCAGCAAGAGCGATGTTTCATGATCAGGGCCTATCGATGCATCTATGGGCGGAAGCATGCAACACTGTGGTATTTGTGAAAAACCGTTGTCCTCATAGGATACGTGGCATGAGTACACCTGAAGAGGATTTCATTGGTAAGAAACAATATGCTTCACACTTTAAGATTTTTGGCTCATCTGTTTATGTGCATGTGACCAAGGACGCTGACAAGAAGCCGGAACCAACAGCTGAGATCGGGATTTTTGTGGGGTACACTGAAACACCCCATAATTATCGTGTGTATTTTCCAAACAACAAAATGACTATTGTGCGACGGGATATAAAATTTGATGAGGAGAAAGGCATGCAGTTGTCCCTTGAGAGGGAGTTGGAATTGCATGCAGAGGAGGAACTGTTGGTTCCCAAGGATGATCCTCAAGATGTGGATCAGCCACATGTGGAGGATCATGGAGTGGATGAAAATACTCATGCAGAGCCATCCATCAAAAATGGCAGAAGGCGCACCATAGAATCTGATAGATTGAGACTTGATGCTGCAGAGAATGTCAGAGCCCCTACTTCATAGCGTAGAAAGAGACAGTCTCCTGACCGATTTATTGGATACATGGCTCTTATGAGAAAATGTATTGTGACTGAACCATTGTCCTTTCAGGAAGCAGTGCAGCAGCCAACTTGGGTTGATGCAATGGTGGAGTATGATTCCATTGTCAAGAACAATGCATGGGAGATTGTCCCAAGATTGGTCGACAAATCAGTGGTTGGTTCGAGATGGATCTACAAGGTAAAGAAAGCTGGTGATGGGAGTGTGGAGAAATACAAGGCCAGATTTGTGGCCAGTGGATTCTCACAGATCGAGGGGATATATTATGATGATACTTTTGCACCTGTTACAAGGTACTCTTCCATAAGATCCATCCTTTCACTCTAACCGCAGAGGGGTTGGCGCATTCATCAAATGGATGCTAAAATTGTGTTTCTCAATGGGATAATTGAGGAAGAGGTGTACATAGAGCAGCCTGAAGGTTTCGAGATCTTCAACAGTGAGTCGCATGTGTACCAACTCAAAAGAGAATTGTATGGACTAAATCAAGCACCCTATGCTTGGTACACTCGGATAGATAGTTATTTCACCGGACTCGGCTTCACGAAAAGTGAAGCAGATGCAAACCTATACCAGATTATGGTTGAGGGTAAGCTATTGATTATTTTTCTTTATGTTGATGATCTAATTTTGACTGGTGATGAGCAGCTGATACACTCATGCAAGGAGGATCTTACAAGGGTGTTCGAAATGAAGGACATGGGACTCCTTCATTATTTCCTTGGATTGGAAATATGGCAGCGAGATGGTGAACTCTTTGTGTCTCAAGGAAAGTATGCAAAGGAGATATTGGGTAAGTTTCACATGGACAGCTGCAAACCCATGGATATTCCTCTTCCAGGAAATTGGAGGAAAGAGGATGCTACTTCTAGAGAGGTAGTGGATGCTACTGTCTACAGGCAGTTAGTTGGTTCACTAATGTATCCAGTGAACACCAAACCAAACATTTTCTATGTAGTTAACCAGCTGAATCAAGCTATGGCTAAGCCTACCAAGCTCTTTTGGAAGGTGGGGAAGCATGTCTTGAGATACCCGAGGGGAACATCAATGTATGGTCTATGGTATAGACAGACATAGGGAGTGAAGCTTCAAGGCTTCATGGATGCAGATTGGGTGGGTAGTCCATCAGAAAGAAAGAGCACATCAGGAGGGATCTTCAGCATAGGATCGACAACATTTCCTAGTATAGCAAGAAACAATGATCTATGGCACTCTATTATAGGTCAATTTGGGCATTGTCACCCATGACCTGGTCAAAATGGACATCATACCAAGGACCAATGAAATAGGGTCTATCATCCCCTATCATTTTAGTTGCTACATGCCCTAAGACAAGAACAAACCATTCATGACTTCTATTGCAACACTTCCAAGGTTTGAATTATATGTTATATCACTTATGAGCTCACCAACACTGCCTCTTAAGGGACTAACTTCATTGCATATGCATCTCCCTCCATTCAAGGGTGCACTGCAATGCACTTCTCGACATTCAAGAGTGTGTTGGTCAAATGGGAGTGAAATTCTCATTGTTCTAGACTCTCCACATGGAAAGTTCCTTCTAGAAGAGTCCATATGTGTCAAACTTCGAATCCATGTGTCCATCTAACACCTCTGAGCTTGGTAACATGTCTTGCCTATTATTAGAAAGTCATTTATTGAGAAACTACCATCAATTTCCCTATAAATTGAGCACAAATACTAGTGCTAGGGAAGGAATAAATTTGGTAAAGAAATGATGTTGGAATCTCAAGTGAGAGAGTGATAGAAGTGATATGTTGTTGGTGATATGTTGATTGTGATGAGGCTGGGATGATGCTGGAGTTGGTGACATCAAATCGATCATTGGTTGTAACCTACCCCTTCTACTCATTAATAAAGATTGATGCTCATTTTACCATATATGTATCTGTTTATGTTTTATTTCTCATATGATGGATTCTTAACCGGTATATATGTTTCATGTTCAATTGATTTAACTGATTAAGATAAATAAGCCTTTGCATATTGCAATCTATTTGATGTTTAGTGTTTATACTTGCAGGAACTAATCTGGTGATCTAAGTTGGATTGGAAGCTACAGCAAAAGCAACCAAATGAGAATAGGAAGCACTTGGATCAAAATTAGGTCCTTCTATCTTTCCGTGTGTCTATTTAATCTTAGAGAAAGTGTCTACAAAGTCTTTAATTTGTTGTTCTAAATGCATAGCACCACATTTAGGGAATTTGATTTATCTATAGATCATAATTCTACATAACACACTTAGTTCAGCGGAAGTAAAATACATGGCAGCAAGTCAAGCTGCATGTGAGGCTATCTGGATGAGAAAGATCTTGGTTGGTTTGTTTGTTTCTCAGATGGATCCGACAGTGATTCATTGTGATAATCAGAGTTGCATTAAACTCTCGATTAATCTTGTGTTTCATGATAGGTCCAAGCATATAGATATCTAGTACCATCATCTCAGAGATTGTGTGTAGAGAAGAATAATGTTGCTTCAATACATTCCCACTGAAGATTAGGATGCAGATATTCTGATGAAGGTGCTCACTAGGAGAAAATTCAAATACCATAGAGACAAGATCGAGGTGAAAAAATAATCCCTTTCTTGTTGAGATGGAGTGTTGAGATTCAACAAGAAAATTTCAGCACCCACGCCTAGTGCATTAAGCACCTACACTAGGGTGGGGCCCACAGTGCCATTTTTGGTGCATGTCTATTTTAGTTATCCCTTAATTAAGATGGAAAATAAATTGTAATATAGTCTCAAAAATCACTTTTCATAGTTAACTGAAAGTGATAAATTCAGTTATCTAGTGGATTTCTATTTTGAGATAGTTGGTGAGGCATGCAAAGTAATTCTAGTTGTAACAGAGTTCGAAGTGCAGTGGTGCATTAGTTAATGCAGGTAGTAATAAGTTTAACTCAATTAAGTGAATTAAACTCAGTTGTGCTAGTTGTAACTTCTTGATACACTGGTGAGAGATCAAGTGAATTAAATATTAATTAATTCACAATCAGTGATATCACATGCAACTGAGGATTTACTATTATTAGTTGTATGCATGTCAGATCCAGTGGAGATCCAGTTGAGATCTAGGTGAAAGGGAAGTTGACTATCAGTTGTAGGATTATTGGGTTGCACCCATGCAACCAAACACCCATTGGAGTGCCCATGATACTTTCGTATTCAGGGAAGGCCAAAATTCCTATCCTTTAGGGATTGCATTCATCAGGTATTGCGCAAGCAAGGCAGGTTGTCTAGAGGTAGTAAATTGGCTAAGTATTCGTTAGTTTTATGTATGACAGTGTGAGACAATTAGTTGTGTACTAGAGGGCTCTTGTGAGAAGAGTTTTGTATGTAATTGTTTCATGATCCATGTTGAATATACAATAGAATAATTTGGTGTTTTGAGCAGCAAGCTTTCCCCGGGAAATTATCTGTGTTGTTTTTTATCTGATTCTTCTTTACTTCATGTGATTAGTGATTGTGTTTTTAATTCCACAAAAGATTTGTAGAAGAGATTCAGTATTTAACTTTAGTACATTGTTAGATAGAGTGAATCCAAGATATACATGCATGTTGTATAATTTCTACATAACCATTATAGAAAATACAACATTGAATGAGAAAGGGGTAGGACTCTGAAATATAATTCCTTAAATGTTTGCCTTAAAATACATTTTTTGGGCATTGTGAAGCCAATTTTTTGTTGAGTCAAAGTCAAAATCATTTTTGTAAGAGACTCTTCTTGGGCTCCTTGAGGTCAAGAAAGGAAAAAGTGTTTTTGTGTCTAAATATATCCTCCACCAAATCAGTTCTTTCTCCCAAAAGGATTTCCATTCATCCTTCAAATCTAACCTCCAAACAAAAGATAATCAATTTGGCCTTCATTACAAGCCTATAGGTCGTGTTCAAGACAAATTATTCACGTCGGGTCAAACGTATAATGACCAGTAAGTATAAATCGACTACTATTTCACGATTTGAAGGAGAGAAGTGAAGCATTCGTTCAAGAAGTAAGAGAAATTATTACAAAATCGAGAAATGGAGAGGAAGTCGAGAATTAGAATAATATTATAGAGAGGAATCCGGAAATGTTAATTGAGGAAACAATTACATGGAGGCCGAAGTTCCTTGTTGCAAAGATGATTACAGAAAGGGTTGAGACTATTGCAGAAGGAAGGCCAATATTTCTGAAGTAGGAAGGCCGAGATTTCTAAAGTAGGAGGTCTGAGACTATTGCAGAAGGAGGGTCGAAATTTTGAAGTTGAAACAGAAGGAGCTAATAACCATGATTGCAGAGACAATTGCAGGAGGAACTAGTCTGGTGATTGAAGTAAGTCTATTTCTTTAGTGAAAAGGTCAAATCTGTCTCAAACTGATTTAATACACTAGAGAAAGAGTGGATTCGGTTTTCTCCTTCATAGGGGTTTTTCCTTGGGTGTGTGCCTACATCTTGTGTTCTTGTCTTTGTGATCTTCATGTTGGCATTTATTTGATGAAAGGAACACTAACATAATCAACATATAATTTCACAAGTAAATGTCAATATAAGAGAAATCAAATTGAAGAATCTAACTTAAAGAATTCCCTAAATTTATCAACAAAGGAGAGGTATTGGAACTCATTTGAGTCACATAAGTAATTTAGTCTCTTCAAGAAGTCTGAGGAAAATTCAGAGCGAGAAAGAGGTGAAGGATAGCAAGGAAAGCAAGAAGGTATATTTGTTTGGCTCGTGCATAAATTCTTTTTTTTTCAAGCTCACACGTATGGGAAGAAAGCTATATTTGTTCACATTTTGAGCTAGAGAAGAGAAATGGACCAAATTATACAGAGAAGCATTGTTGTTTAAGTGGATGGCCTATCACTTGGTGAGATATCTTGATTAAAGGTATTGGGAGTATTCCTTTAATTTCTATAAGAAGAAAAATTTTTGGATTCCCCCCCCTATGGAGAGGGTTTTCCCTGGTCTAGAGCATATTTCTAGAGATCTTCTTTGCATTGTGATATTATTTACTGGCATTGTGTTATGTAACCATATCACAAAAGAGATATATCAACAACTTCAAAATTAGTCTCTTCGAGGGAGAAAACTCCTTTACATCACATAAATGAACAATTCTTGAATGATACAAAAGATAAGACCTCCTTGGTATATATAGGAGTCTAAGGGGTCACAATATAATCAGAGCCTATATAACAATAATAATGTAAGGACACAACAATATGTTGAGATTCAACAAGATGATGATCCTAGTGAAAATTAAGCCCTTTACTAGGTGGGGCCTGCAGGCTATTTTTAGGTGTATGTCTATTTTTAGAATGGTGAGTATATTCTAAAATTAGCAGGATTCTGATTCTAGATGGTTGAGAAAATTCTATCTTTAGATGAGTTTCTATTTTTAGAAGAGGGGCGAAGTCTATTTATAGATCGCATATCTAAAATAGAATGCATGTCGATTATTATTAGCCCTTAATAATAATCAGACAATAAATAGTAACTTATTCTCTTGGAGCACTTGATTTCAGTGAACAAATGTGGCACATCAGTGGTGTTGTGGATGATTTTGTCACCCCCCTAGAGACAGTCTAGAGTTGCCATAGACCAGTGCCTAGGACATCTTAATATAGCAAGGAGCTCATTATATAGCTTGGGTTGTCAGTCCAAAGAGCTCACTTACTATCTCTTGTTTGAACAAGGAAATTAGTTTTGAACGGGACCAATCTCTCTCAGAAGCTGATACAAAGATAAGAGTAGTGTAGGGACATCATGTAAAACTCCAATACAAAGGCATCAGACACTTAAGAGACTGCTTACTGTAAAGAGGGCCAGTTCAAATAATATATCACAGAAATCAAATATCAGGAGATGAGTGCAGTGAAGAGACATAAAGAAGATATTAGCTAACATGAAGCTGATACCCAGATACACAACAAAACCACATAAGGGCATACCAATCTATGAATCCTTATATGACAATGGCGTTTTAAAAGCACCCTCCTCATGCAACTAATATAGCAGAAAATATGGAAGAGATGATCATGGAACAATATATCATGACTAGGCCTATTTAAAGCGCTTGACTAATTCCAGAAAGGGCATCAACAAGGATGAATCCTTACTGCAAACTAGTGAGCCACTCGCATTCTAGAACATGATACAAGAAGATAAATAGCATGAAAGAGATATTGTATTAACACATAAGAGAAATTACATACTGTGAGATACCAGAGACCAGAATCCTCATTACAGCTATAACTCCTCCTCACTGAGACCCTACGGGCTCTGAACCTTCATACAAAAATATTACAGAATGTATGCCAAAGCCTTTTCGCTGCACAGTTTTCTGATAGAAATCTGGAACCCTTACAATGTCTTTTCTTTTTGCTTTTATAGATGAGATAGAGAATTCTAGAGGAGGAGGTAGATAGAAAGCATTTAATAACTTATTTTGAATCAAACGGCGGAAAACATTCGTGCCCACACTGTGAAACGACTGAACATAATTAACTGTACTTTACAATTTATTTCTGGAAATGAATGCTGAAAATGAAAATCCGCTTATATATAAAACATAAATAATAAAATATGTAAACATTCGGCCTTTTTCTGGAGGAGGAAGATCTGCGGCAATAAAACCTTGAGGCGCCTGTTTCCATGCATGGTACTTTCGATCTTCAGTTCTTGAATTTGAATTTGAAACCTCTTTAGAGCTGGACCCTGAATTCATTGCTTCCTCATTAATAATATGTTGCGGCATTAATGTTTTCATTCGCCCAAATGCGTCCCTTTTGATTTTTCTCTGGAGAGTTCCATGGATCGAAGTACCCTTATTTAATGGAGGTCACATCATAGTGACTTCCAGATATTTTCTGCTAATTTTGTTCCCACCACAAGTTCCTGCAAAAACCAAAGCCTGTTGAATAAAACTGATGACAGAGATAGTGGACAAAACGAGACTAACAGAAGTGGTGGCATAGATATGAGAGGATGATGGAACGACGCGGTGAGGAGACTTCAAACAAAAACACTGAGGTGTGACACATAACCAGAATATGTGAACAATGGAGGAACAGTGGATGACATGTAGGCAAACAACGAGAAATGGCAGAAGAACGCTGATGATACGAAAACTTAGAAGATTAACTTTTGGGGGAGTTATAAAGGAAAGACATAACAAAACAACGGAGCAAAGGCTTTAGAGGTGAGACCTGAAGTGCATATCGCAAAATCGCAAGAGGAGAAAATGCGATGGGGGGAAAATGGAATAACCAAAATTCCGTGCTCTGCGCTATGCGATGGGCGTGGTCAGTCGAGCGTGGATCGAAAAAACGAAAAATGCGATGGCGGGGGATAGCGCGAACGGGAAACTGCGCTTTTGCGATGAGGTGAACATGCGATGGCGCGATCATGCGACTTGCGATAAACGCTCAAAGGGGTAACGCTTGGTTATATGTAATAAAGGAGGCGCTGAGCTAGGAGAAAAAAGGGGCTAAGTCTTATATAACCCTTTTAAGTGGACTTTAGCCCTTTTTCAATGTATTTCCGGTGCGGGAAAGGGCAACGGTAAAGGGAAAAGAGGAGGCTTTAGCCCAAATTTGAATGGAGGGGCTGACTTGTACAACAAGTGGGTTGAAGGAATTACACAATTCCTAGGTTGGTTGGTGACTCATGCATGGAGGACTTCATTATAACTGATTGTGGCAAGTTGTAACAGAGTTGGAAGAGTAGTTACGAGAGTTGTTATTTAGTTTAACTCAATTAAGTGAGTTAAACTCAATTGTGCTAGTTGTAACTAAAGATACACTAGTGAAATATGAGTGAATTAATTAGTTAATTCATTCACAAGTAGTGTCTTACTTGCAACTGAAGAAATACAGCAGTTAACTACTTGCATGTCATATCCAATGGAGACCGAGTGGAGAGATAGGTGAAAGGGTGTGTTTCACTATCATTTGTGACTATAGTGATGCATTCAATGAATCTACATAGACATTGGATATGCCAATTAGGATTGCACAGTCAAGGAAGGGCAAGATCGAATTCATTCAGGGATCTTCTTCAGTAGGGATTGCGCAGTGGAGGCAGGCTATTAGGAGGAAAGAAATTGGTGCATAGATATGCAAATTTCTGCATGACAACGTGTGATGATTGTATATTGTACTGAGAGCTCTATGAGCTGAGCTTTGTATGAGATTGTTACATGTTCCATTGATATACATAATATATGATAGTTGGGGTTTTTAGCTTTAATATTTCCCGGTAAAACATCTTGTTATGTGCGCTTGATTTTTCTTCATGTGTTTTGAAATTGGCGAATTAATTTCCGCAAAGAATTAAGTGGAAGGATTATGTATTTAACATAAGATTAAATTTTTAGATCAGGAGAATATAGAAATACATTATTTTTTTTATAAATTTTTACATGGTATCGGAGCAGTGTTAATCACTGGAGATTGCAATATTGAAGCAGTGCTGAGTTTTGTGCTAGTGGACAATTCGAATTTGCTGCAAGAATTTCTTGGTGCGATAGTTGAGAAAACATTGAAATGGATTTCAATGGGTTGCGGTTGGAGTATGCACTCGAGGGTAGCTCTAAATACATAGCCTATAAGGACAGAATAGAGGATTTCATCAATAGTGATGTTCCTAAGCCCAATTCGACGGATGCTACATTACTTGACGCCTGGCAAAAGAAAGTAGCGAAGACAAGAAGAATTATGTTGGAAGGTGTGAAATACCATATTGTGCAAGCCTTCACGGTAAATCCACTCCATTTGCAATGTGGAAGGATTTGACAAATCTTTTCCAAAGCAACAACGACCATAGGAAGTTTGCACTGAAAGATAAACTCAGAAAAATCAAAATGGATAAGGGTGGCAGTATTCCAAAGTATCTCACGAAGTTTTTCCAATGTAGGGATGAGCTGGGGAGTGTGGGAATTATAGATGCGGATGATAACTTGGTGAGCTTGTCTCTCCTTGGACTTCCGAAGAGTTGGCACAGTTATCAAGACTCTGTCAATGGGTGGGAGAAACTGTCGGATTGGGAGCGACTTTGGTTGGATCTAGTGTAGGAGGAGATAAGGTGGAGTACCAGGGATGGCTCTTCATCAAAACATGATGATGAAGAGGATTGTGCTTTGGATGCTAAAGCAAGGAAATGGAATGGGAATAAATCCCATCCAAAATCCAAGGCTAAAGTCAAGAAGCTGGATTTGTCCAAGGTGAAGTGTTTTCACTGTCACGAACATGGGAATCTCGCCACTAACTGCCACAGAAAAAGAAGGTTGTTGGAGCTGCAGTTGGTGAGGCCCTTGCCTTGCAATTTGAAATTTATTTCTCTTTTATCGCATGCTTGGTTTCAAGTGCAATGGGATCAGTGATAGTGGTGCTTCCTTCCACATGATGAGAGATAAGGAGTTTTTCAATGACTTGGAGAAGAAAGATCTCCAAATGCATATAGAGATGGGCGACGATGGTAGATACAGTGCAACCGGCATTGGAATCATTACATTTGAGAGGGAGTCAGGTAAACCATTTATGTTGAAATATGTTATGCATGTTCCAGGTCTAAAGAAGAACTTGGTCTCAGTCGCAATGTTGGAGGAAAGAGGTTATGACGTTGTTTTCAACGATGGAAAAGCTTTCCTGCGACATAAAACAATGGGTCAAACCAAGAGGATAGGGATTTGAGTCAAGAATCTCTACAAGCTGGAGGTAGATGGCTACGTTGCAATGGTGGGAAAACAAGAAGAAGTGGTGAGCCGAGATGAGGGTGAATTATGGCACAGGAGATTGGGCCATCTTCACCATGGCGCTCTAAATATTTTGCAACAGATTTCTACTGGACTTCCCAAAGGTACACTTGCGCATTTAGATCAGTACAAGGGATGTATTATGGGTAAGTTTGTGAAGACCACCTTTCATGAAAAGGATAACTGTGCTTCGGTGATCCTGGAGAGAATTCACACAGACGTGTGTGGACCATTCTCAGTTGCTTCAACAGAAAAACACATGTATTATGTTATTTTTGTTGATGAATATTCTCGTAGATGTTGGATCTTATTCATGTAGAAGAAGGATCAAACATTGTCAAAGTTCTGTGAGTTTAAAGCATTGGTGGAGAAAGAGTCGGGGAAGCAAGTGAAGGCTCTGCGGAGCGATAATGGTGGTGAATATATCTCGAATGAATTCAAAGACTTTTGTAGAAAAGAAGGAATTCGAAGAGAACTCATAACGCCTCATAACCCATGGCAAAATGGGGTCACAGAGAGGAAGAAAATAATGATCGTGGGTGCTACACGAGATATGCTGCATGACCAGGCCCTATGAATGCACTTGTGGGTAGAAGCATGCAACACTGTGGTTTATGTGCAAAACCGTTGTCCTCATAGAGTACTTGGCATGAGTACACTAGAAGAAGATTTTACTGGTAAGAAGCCAGATGTTTCTCATTTAAATATTTTTTGCTCAACTGTTTATGTTCATGTGACCAAGAACACCAGGAAGAAGTTGGAGCCGACTGCAGAAGTTGGGATATTTGTGGGGTACACATAAACACCCCATAATTATCGTGTGTATTTTCCAAATAGTCGGATGATTGTGGTGCGACGGGATATAAAATTCAATGAGGAGAAAGCCATGAAGTTGTCGCTTGAGAGGGAGCTATACTTAAATGCAAAGGAGGAACTTCTTCTTCCCAAAGATGAGCCTCTAGATGTGGATCAACCACAGGAGGAGATTCATGGAGTGGAGGAGTCCACTCATGCAGAACCAAACATCAGAGCAGGCAGAAAGTGTACCACAGAAGCTGAGAGACTGAAGCTTGATACAGCATAGGAGTCCCTACTTCACAGCATAGACAGAGAAAATTGTTAATCAAGGTTGTCATTGATGTCAATATGGCATTAATCGAGATGAGAAATATTATTTTTATGTCAATACCTCATGCAATCCCTAGGTGCTAAGGATTCTATTAATGAAGATACTAAGAGCACATGCCACTAATAAAGATGTCATGCCACTTAGGAAAAAGTCTTGTCCTAAATACCTAATGATCATAATGCCCTAAATATTGATGTAAATCCTAAGTGCCTATCATGAACATGATGACATAAATAACTACACCATACTTGATGACATATGATGACATAGTTGGAAATCATGATAACACATTTAATGATATGGATGATGGTTGGAAGAATAATATGAAGGCCTTATGGAAAATCCCTTAATTCTATCCCTATATCCTTATCCATAAAGAATCAAGGACTACACAAAAAAAAAATCCAAAATAGTCATCTCATGGTCTGAACTAAAAATTTCAAGAATAGCGACAAAGAAAAATAAATTTCTTGATGGGAAGATGACCTCACCTAAGGATGAAATTGACATCATCTTGTAGAGGATATTTTTCCCTTTCTAACGAGCCATTATATGCCTCATAACTCCTCCTAGATTGTGAGAAATTGAATTTATAAGTTGGAAAAAATATTATTTTTGCCTAGCCGACTTGAGCTGACTTGTGTAGGCTGTCATGTTCCCTTAAGGGACATATCTCTTCATTGGAGGTCAAACTAGTATATATATGACGTTAGACATATCATTTCAGCCAAAAATTTTCGGTGAAGAAACACAGTAGTTACAGGATTCCGAGGTGAAGAAAAAAATTACAATTTGGGCATATTTTTAAAAGGATACATTACTGTTTGTTTATTTTTCTTTGCTGGACAGTCCACTTCAGAAATTATGGACAGACTTACATTTGTGAGGTTCAAACTTTAAAACAGTCATCTTTTGAAGCTCGAATTTGCAAGAACCTGTGACAATAATTGAGGACTGTTCTGTGGATATTTCAGAGCTGCTGTAGGGTGGTACAGTTGTAGGAAGAAGGCAAGTACAACCTGTTGGGAAGTGTATTTAAGCCTTGGATCTGAAGCTTACAACTATGGAAGGCTTTTGGAGGCCCAAATACTGAACAAAATTTCAGCTTGGACCTTTTCATCTGCTGGGGTTTGTTTGCAACTTGCAAAGGAGTTGCAACCACCTTGGATTGAAGACATTCATCACTAAACCTCACCTCATTTTCATTTGTGGAGAAGCTGCAAGCTTCGGGACAGTCCTGGTCACCTATTTTAGACACTCGGATAAGCTCAGGTGGACAAGTCAATAATTGACTTAGGCTAAGTTTGGGTTACTATACATATCTTAAGTCTTAAGCAATGAAGTAACAATGTTTTGAGGAAAGTATTTTGGGAGTCTTAAGACAGAGTTGAATACACCTTCAATGCCATTAAATTTGAGCTTTGGAGGTTAGTGAAGAATACGTTTTGCAGTATCCTTGACTGACCTTGGAGATACTATTCTTAGATACATGCGTTGAATACCTTGTGGAGATAATGTTGAAGACCATGATGCATTAACCATCATGAGGTAACTTGGAGGATTTGATTGGGTACCATGAAGGACAACAGAGACACCTTCACGTGAATATCAAGGTTGTCATTGATGATGTGACATGGATACTAAGTGAAGGCATTGCTGAAGAGTATTATCAGGGCTCGTTGAAGAAGACATTAGGAGCCATAAGTATAATCAAATATATCTTGACGAAATGAAGCAGGAGGTTGGAGCCTCATAAAGACAAGGTTGGTGCCTTGGAAGATAGGGTTGGAGCCCTAGAGGATAGGAGTCCTCAAGAGACCAGGTTGGAGCTTGTACCAGATATAGGGTTGGAGCCCTTGAGGTTGGTGCCTCAAATTTGACGAGGTTGGAGCCTTGGAAGTCCAAGTCGGTGCTTGGAAAATATAGGTTGGAGCCTGGGAGATTGAAGATTGGTGTCTTCATCTAGGGTTGAAGCCCTACATATATTGTACTTGATTTATTGTAAAGAATAAATTCATAAAAGCATTTATTCTTATTTTTCATTTTGTGTTCTAAATATACGTGATCTAACTAGTAAAAATAACAATTGAAAAGAAATATTGATTCACCCCCCTCTCAGTATTTCCAAAAATTGGTATCAGAGCCAGTACCTTCACTTAAAGCCTAAAAGCTTGAAGGTTGATCATTAGAACACAAATGGCAAAGCCAAGAAAGAAAGTCTCCAATCCTCCTAAAGACATGTCTTCCTCAACCATGGAAATTGAAGTAAATCAATTTGTGAAGGCTCCATTATTCAATGGAAACTTTTATATATGGGTGGCAAGAATGAGGAATTTCTTGAAGACTGAAGGAATTGAAGTTTGGAAATCAGTGATTACTAATGACACGATGGAAAAATAATCCAAGGAGTACAATACAAGAGCAATGAAGGAAATTTTGAATGGGTTACCAAATTCTGTGAAGGCCAATTTTGAAAAATGTTCATCAGCAAAAGTCATATGGGACAAACTTCATGATCTTCACTCAAAAGGAGCATTGAAAATTATCTCTAGTCAAGAAGATGATGGAAAACTCAAAATAAGTCCAGAATCTGTCAAGGAAGCTAAAGATAAAAGAGATGACAACAAGGCTAAAGAAGACCTAGAAGATGAAGAGAACAAAGAAGACTTTGAAGAAGATCTTCTGAATAAACTTATGGCTTCCATGGAAGAGATTAACAGTTTGAAAAAGGAAAATGAGGAACTTAAGAAGAAAGCATAAGATGGTAACCAAGGCAAGACAAGGAAGGAATTTGACTTTGTCAACCTTCAAGTACAAGAAATAGATGAGGAGCTTGCCAAAATTAAAGAGGAATTTCATCAAAATAAAAGAAAGCATCATGAAGAAGTCATATCTATGACTAATCAATTGGATAAGGCAAAGAAAAGGGAAGAAACTTTGTCAAGCCACCCTGAACAAAGACTTAAGAGCTTGAACAATCTTGAAGCAGAGATTGGTCAATACAAGGAAGAGGTCTCCTCTCTTAGATCTCAACTAGAAGAATCAAGGAAACAAGCGCAAGGAGTTGAGAAGGTGATGGAAAATTTGGTAATCATAGAAGGACAAGTTAATGAAGCAGAAAAGGAGAGAAACACCATGATAGGCCAACAAGACGAAAAGGATGAAGAAATATTGAAACTAAAATCAGACATCAATCTTCTCAAGGCCGAAACATGTGAAGATACAAGAACAAAAGAAGAAATGGAGAGAAGTCTAGCAAAGGAGAACAAAGAAATATTCAAAATGAAATCAAATATCATCTCCCTTAAAATCGAAGCACATGAAGCAACAAGGATGATGGAAGAAATGAAGAAGCAACTACTTATGAAAGATGAAGATTGCGAAAAGTTGAAAGGAGAAATTTTCTTTCTTGAAAAGGAAGTTGAATTGCTGAATAAAAATTTGAAAAGCTCTAAAACCCTAGATGACATCCTAAGTCAGCAATTGTCTCCCCTTGATAAATCAAGTCTTGGCTATGCAGGTGAATCCTCAAGCAAGAATGATAATGCTTCAAACAATAAAGATGCGAGGAACCTAGAAAGAAATGTTGATGCTCCCAGTTCCAACAAAGGCAAGGAGAAGAATCAAGACAACAATGGAAGAAATTCTGCTCTAAGGAGACTTGCATATGGTGTCAAGAATACAAAAAACAATGAATATCATCAAAGAATCCCAAGGAAAAAAGACTTCAAGAGTACATCACCCAAGTACCAAATTATATTTCTTGGTTATTGCTATTCTTGTACAAACTTTGGGCACATGGAAAAATATTGTAGGGAATATCACAAAGACAAATATAATGGTCCCCATCAATCTCCTCGAAGCAATTTTGCAAGAAGAATTCATGATTTCTTATTCATGAACAAAATAGAGTGCTTCTATTGCCATAACATTGGACATATGGCACATGATTGTAACTTGACTTGGGCCTCTACACAAGCTAGAACCATGCCAAAGAAAAAAGTTACACAAGTATGGAGAAGGAAGCAAGCTGAATCCGGAAGTCCCTTGAACACTTCAGCCAACAACACATGTTGTTGACTTGATGAATTCATCCTTGATATTTCAAGTTTTGATGATGAGATTGCCAAAAAAGGAGACCATGCATATTGTTATGGGGAGCTTGTGATTCTTAACTATCCTTGTTGAAACTATCCAACTGTTAATGAATCACACATGGACAATCTTGAAAGATCATTTCCATTGAAGAACATGATCCGTTACTCGCCCAATGCACCATTGTTGAATATGTCTTCCACTTGATCAAAAGGATGCAATCTTTCTTGTCGAAGGAAAAAACAAGAGCTAGCAAAGGTTATGTAGGCAGGGGGAGTCGATTGACCATTTACATGAAGATATGCAAAGGCTTAGGGGGAGCAAGTTCATTGAAGAGCACCATGACAACGAGAGCAACATACCTATAAAGAACTATTATTGATGAAGAAAATATGATGAACAGAAGCAGTTTGATAGGGGGAATATTTGGGCACCCCGTTTGCCATTAATGTCAAAGGGGGAGAGAATATTGGAAGGGCAAGAATATTTCCATCAATGACAAAGGGGAAGATTGTTAATCAAGGTTGTCATTGATGTCAATATGGTATTAATCGAGATGACAAATATTATTGTTATGTCAATACCTCATGCAATCCCTAGGTGCTAAGGATGCTATTAATGAAGAAAATAAGAGCACATGCCACTAATAAAGATGGCATGCCACTTAGGAAAAATTCTTGTCCTAAATACCTAATGATCATAATGCCCTAAAGATTGATGTAAATCCTAAGTGCCTATCATGAACATGATGACATAAATAAATACACCATACTTGATGACATATTATGACATAGTTGGAAATCATGATAACACATTTAATGATATGGATGATGGTTGGAAGACTACTTTGAAGGCCTTATGGAAAAGCCCTTAATTCTGTCCCTATATCCTTATCCATAAAGAATCAAGGACTGCACAAAAACAAATTCCAAAACAATCATCTCATGGTCTGAACTAAAAATTTCAAGAACAACGACAAAGAAAAATAAATTTCTTGATGGGAAGATGACCTCACCTAAGGATGAAATTGACATCATCTTGTAGAGGATATTTTTCCCTTTCTAACGAGCTATTATACGCCTCATAACTCCTCCTAGATTGTGAGAAATTGAATTTATAAGTTGGAAAAAATATTATTTTTGCCTAGCCGACTTGAGCATACTTGTGTAGGCTTTCATGTTCCCTCAAGAGACATGTCTCTTCATTGGAGGTCAAACTAGTATATATATGACGTTAGACACATCATTTCAGCCAAAAAAAATCGGTGAAGAAACACAGTAGTTACAAGATTCCGAGTTGAAGAAAAAAATTACAATTTGGGCATATTTTTAAAAGGATACATTACCGTTTGTTTATTTTTCTTTGCTGGACAGTCCACTTCAAAAATTATGGACAAACTTACATTTGTGAGGTTCAAACTTTAAAAATAGTCATCTTTTGAAGCTCAAATTTGCAAGAACCTGTGACAATAATTGAGGACTGTTCTGTGGATGTTTCAGAGCTGCTGTAGGGTGGTGCAACTGTAGGAAGAAGGCTAGTACAGCCTGTTGGGAAGTGTATTTAAGCCTTGGATCTGAAGCTTACAACTGTGGAAGGCTTGTGCAGGCCCAAATTCTTAACAAAATTGCAGCTTGGACCTTTTCATCTGCTGGGGTTTGTTTGCAGCTTGCAAAGGATTCAAACTTGTTGCAACCACCTTGGATTGAAGACATTCATCGCTAAACCTCACCTCAATTTAATTTGTGGAGAAGCTGCAAGCTTTAGGACAATCCTAGTCACCTATTTTAGACACTCGGATAAGCTCAGGTGGACAAGTCAATAATTGACTTAGGCTAAGTTTGGGTTACTATACATATCTTAAGTCTTAAGCAATGAAGTGACAATGTTTTGAGGAAATTATTTTGGGAGTCTTGAGACAGAGTTGAATACACCTTCAATTCCATTAAAGTTGAGCTTTGGAGGTTAGTGAAGAATACGTTTTGTAGTATCCTTGACTGACCTTGGAGATACTATTCTTAGATACATGCGTTGAAGACCTTGTGGAGATAATGTTGAAGACCATGATGCATTAACCATCATGAGGTAACTTGGAGGATTTGATTGGGTACCATGAAGGACAACAGAGACACCTTCATGTGAATATCAAGGTTGTCATTGATGATGTGACATGGATACTAAGTGAAGGCATTGCTGAAGAGTATTATCAGGGCTCATTGAAGAAGACATTAGGAGCCGTAAGTATAATCAAATATATCTTGACGAAATGAAGCAGGAGGTTGGAGCCTCATAGAGACAAGGTTGGTGCCTTGGAAGATAGGGTTGGAGCCCTAGAGGATAGGAGTCCTCAAGAGACCATGTTGGAGCCTGTACCAGATATAGGGTTGGAGCCCTTGAGGTTGGTGCCTCAAATTTGACAAGGTTGGAGCCTTGGAAGTCCAAGTCGGTGCTTGGAAAATACAGGTTGGAGCCTGGGAGATTGAAGATTGGTGTCTTCATCTAGGGTTGAAGCCCTACATATATTGTACTTGATTTATTGTAAAGAAGAAATTAATAAAAGCATTTATTCTAATTTTTCATTTTGTGTTCTAAATATACGTGATCTAACTAGTAAAAATAACAATTGAAAAGAAATATTGATTCACCCCCTTCCCGGTATTTCCAACAACAATCACTTGACCGATTCACTGGATACATGTCTCTCATGAGCAAGTGTATCATGACAGATCCATCTCCTTTGAGGAAGCAGTGTATGAGCCCACATGGGTAGATGCCATAATGGAGGAGTATGACTCCATTTTCAGAAACAGTGCTTGGGAGATTGTTCCAAGGCCGATTGGTTAATCAATTGTAGGTTCAAGATGGATCTACAAGGTAAAGCAAGCTATTGATGGGAGCGTCGAGAAGTATAAGGCAAGATTTGTTGTCTGGGGCTTCTCACAGATTGAGGGGATTAATTATGAAGAAACCTTTGCACCTGTCACATGGTATTTTTCCATAAGAACCATCCTTGCTCTCTTAGTGCAGATGGGTTGGCACATTCATCAGATGGATGTGAAGTCTGTGTTCCTTAATGGGATTATTGAGGAAGAACTGTACATTGAGGAACCTGAAGGATTTTAGATCTTCAGCAGCGAGTCGCATGTGTGCAGACTCAAAAGAGCGTTATATGGGCTGAAGCAAGCACCCCGTGCTTGGTACACTCAGATCGACAACTACTTCACTAGACTAGGCTTCACCAAGAGTGAGGCGGATGCAAACCTATACCAAGTTGTGATGGAGGGTAAGCTTTTAATCATTGTTCTTTATGTTGATGATTTAATACTGACTGGTGATGAGCAGCTGATACACTCATGCAAGGAGGACCTTACAAAGGAGTTCGAGATGAAGGATATGGGTCTCCTTCATTATTTCCTTGGATTGGAAATATGGCAGCGAGAAGGTGAATTTTTTGTGTCTCAAGGCAAGTATGCTCGGGAGATATTCGATAAGTTTCACATGGAGGACTGCAAACCCATGGATACTCTTCTTCCAGGAAATTGGAGGAAAGAGGATGCTACATCGACAAAGGTAGTGGATGCTACTGTCTATCAACAATTAGTGGGTTCACTCATGTATTTAGTTAATACAAGACTAGACATATGCTATGTGGTGAACCAGCTTATTCAAGCGATGGTTAAGCCTACCAAGCTCTTTTGGAAGGCAGACAAGCATGTCCTGAGATATGTCAGGGGCACATCTGAGTATGGCTTATGGTACAGACAGACAGGTGAGGTGAAGTTGCATGGCTTCACAGATGCAGATTGGGCAGGCAGCCCAACGGAAAGAAAGAGCACATCAGGAGGGGTTTTCAGTAGCAGATCTATAGTTGTTTCTTGGTACAACAAGAAACAGAGATCTTTGGCACTCAGTTTAGCGGAATCGGAATACATGGCAGCAAGTCAAGCTGCATGTGAGGCTATCTAGATGAGGAAGATCCTGGTCGGTTTTTTCGGTTCTCATTTATATCTTACAGTGATACATTGTGATAATCAGACTTGCATTAAAATCTCGATTAATCTCGTGTTTCATGATAGATCTAAGCATATAGACATCTGGTATCATCATATCAGAGATTGTATGCAGCGGAAGATCATGTTGCTTCAGTACATTCCAACGGAAGATCAGGATGTAGATATTCTGATGAAGGCGCTCACCAGGAGCAAATTAAAATACCATAGAGGCAAGATTGGGGTGAAGGACAATCCCTATCTTGTTGAGAGGGAGTGTTGAGATTCAACAAGATGATGATCCTAGTGAAAATTAAGCACCTTCACTAGGTGGGGCCCGCAGGCTATTTTTAGGTGTATGTCTATTTTTAGAATGGTGAGCATATTCTAAAATTAGCAGGATGTTGATTCTAAATGGTTGAGAAAATTATATCTTTAGATGAGTTTCTATTTTTAGAAGATGGGCAAAGTCTATTTATAGATTGCATGTCTAAAAATAGAATGCATGTCGATTATTATTAGCCCTTAATAATAATCAAACAATAAATAGTAACTTATTCTCTTGGAGCACTTGATTTAAGTGAAAAAATGTGTCACATCAGTGGGATGAAGGAATTACGCAATACCTAGGTTGGTTGGTGACTCATGCATGGAGGACTTCATTATAACTGATTGTGGCAAGTTGTAACAGAGTTGGAAGAGTAGTCATGGGAGTTGTTATTTAGTTTAACTCAATTAAGTGAGTTAAACTCAGTTGTGCTAGTTGTAGCTAAATATACACTAGTGAAAGATGAGTGAATTAATTAGTTAATTAATTCACAAGCAATGTCTTACTTGCAACTGAAGAAATACTACGGTTAACTACTTGCATGTCAGATCTAGTGGAGACCTAGTGGAGAGATAGGTGAAAGGGTGTGTTCGACTATCAGTTGTGACTATAGTGATGCATCCAATGCATCTACGCAGACATTGGAGATGCCAATGAGGATTGCGCAGTCAAGGAAGGGTAAGATCGAATTCATTCAGGGGTCTTCTTCAGTAGGGATTGCGCAGTGGAGACAGGCTATCAGGAGGCAAGAAATTGGTGCATAAATATGCAAACTTCTACATGACAGTGTGTGACGATTGTATATTGTACTGAGAGCTCTATGAGCTGAGCTTTGTATGAGATTGTTACATGTTCCATTGATATGCATAATATATGATAGTTGAGATTTTTAGCTTTAAGCTTTCCCAGTAAAACATCTTGCTATGTGCGCTTGATTTTTCTTGATGTGTTTTCAATTGGCGCTTTAATTTCCACAAAGAATTAAGTGGAAGGATTATGTATTTAACATAAGACTAAATTGTTAGATCAGGAGAATCTGGAAATACATTATTGTGTTTATAAATTTATACACAATAACAATAGTGTGCTTCTATGGGGCACAACAATAACAACATGGGGGATACATGGGTACACCAATAACAATAGTGAGTTACAATAACAATAACAATAATGGGAATACAATAGTATTATAGGGATCTAACATGCCCCTCTCCTTAAAAAAAAAATTGTCCTCAACGCTTGAGTAGTTATGGATGCTTCTGTATAAAATTTTCATCCTCTCATGTGGAGTCTTCAGTGGGTAAGTTCTTCCACTTAATGAGATAATATGAAATTAATCGATTTCGTAACTGTCGGGTTTTTGTTTCTATGACTACTTCAGGCTCAAATATGATTTTCCCTTCTTTGTCAAGTTCTGGAAGCATTGCTTGAATTATGATCTTGTCACCAATTACCTTCTTTAAGCATGAAACATGGAAAATTGCATGTACTCAGGAAGATGCACCCAACTCCAATTTTGTATGACATAGTACCAATATTTTGCAACACCATGTAAGGACCATAGTACTTGGGTGATAATTTATTGTCCTTCTTAACTTGCTTGAGAGACATTTTTTTGTATGGTCGTAGGCATAAAAATACTTATTCGCCTACATCAAAACTTCTTTCACTATGATGTTGATTTTCCTGTTGTTTCATTTGATTTTGCGCCAGAGTGAGGTTATCCTTTAAGAGTTGGAGACCTTGTTGTTGATGTTGTGATCTTCCACTGCCTAAACCTTAGAATTTTATCTTAAATATGATGTGATGGATGGTGGTTGATACCTTAAAGTGCCATAAATGGGGTCATTTTTTTTGTAGTATGGAAGGAAGTGTTATACCATCATTCAACTAGAGAGATTAAACCATTGTGTTTGTTTGTTAGATACAAAGCAACGAAGATATCCTTCCAAACATTTGTTCACTATCTCAGTTTTCCCATCAGATTGAGGATGATAAGATGAGCTATGAACTAATTGAGTACCAAGACAAGAAAATAATTCCGTCCAAAAATTTCTAGTGAAGACGGGATCTCGTTCGCTTACAATAATTGAAATTATAAAATTGAAATTGAAATATGCAATTTGCATTATTGAGTCAAGAGGCTCATTCTACAACCAGTATGAGGGGGATGTGTAAGTATGTTTGTCCATTTGTACCCTTTAAAATAAAAATAAAAATAAAAAATATGTTCTAAATAGAAAAATAATGTCAGTTATAATTAAAAAAAGAGAGTATGTTATAAAGTAATTAGAATTGAAAAAAAAAATGTGTTAGTAAGATGTTTAAATCTTATACTTTTCAAAAACATTTCAACAAGAGCTTAGAATAAATTGTTTGAAGATCTATGTTAACTAATTTATGTAGATATCAACTTTCTATATATCTATATATAGAAACAAAATTGCTAAAATAAAATATTTTAATCTTGTATATAAAAACAATTCAATATGGGTTATC
The DNA here is from genome assembly GCA_034641835.2 of Pinus albicaulis. Lineage (NCBI taxonomy): Eukaryota > Viridiplantae > Streptophyta > Pinopsida > Pinales > Pinaceae > Pinus > Pinus albicaulis. Next base: position 719,436,178 of record CM076580.1, on the reverse strand, counting down.
AATAAAATACTTTAATACGAATTAATATTGACATATACTTATAAATATATTAATAATCAAAAATCATTTTAATTTGCTTCAATTCAATTCATGTTAAATCCATACTTAAAATGAATTTATGTTGGTGTAATTAGTAATAAATTTAGAAAACCCCAATATTAAAGATAAGTTATTGGAATATATATTTAGAAAGTGATAGAGAAGTGGTTGAGAACTATATTTAGAAAACGCTTAATAAATAGTTAGGAAGATATATTTAGAAAGTGATTGATAAAAAAACTTAACATAAAAAGCTTAAGTTATGCTTAATAAATAGTTAGGAAGATATATTTAGAAAGTGATTGATAAAAAAACTTAACATAAAAAGCTTAAGTTAAGTGTAACAACACTAAGTTAGATTTTTTAAACATATAAAAGATGCACAATTTCACTAACCTATGTACATTTATATAGTACCGGCATAAAAAAACCACTTTAACAAATTTATGAAATGTTTACGCAACAAATATTTTTAATTAGATGATTAATTAAAAAAATATGTTCTTAATTAATTTAACTATAATCATAAATTACACATTAAAATTCTTTGAAATTAAGATGAGAGAAAAAGGTTTTGAAAAAAAAATTACGGTGAAAAAGTGGATTTTGCACAGATCGAGTTCCTGTCCTAAATTAAATGCTACTGTTCCAAGTTCACGACCTGAAAATCCCTCAATGAAAATGTGATAAAATGATGAGAATTAATGGAGAAAATACTGATGAGAAAGTTCACGGGGACCCACGCGAACTTTCTTCCGTGCTGAGACTGACTTGACCGAGAAAAATATGGATAGAAATCTTTCCGCGTCATGGGCCGCGAGACTAATATTCATTTTATTATTAGTTGTATAAAAGTAATGACCCTATCACTCGTTTCTTGAATCACGGGGATAAAATCACCCGGAGCGAAGGTTCGTTCATGGTTGTAGTTGGAGTGCTTACTTCCTTCTCAACTCCGACTTAATCGTTGGGTCCCGCGTATGATTTTATTTCTAAATAAAAATATTGTTTAATTAATTGTTAAAAAATTAATAATAATATTAGTTTTTAATATTATTATTTTTTTAACAATTAATTAAACAATATTTTTATTTATAAATAAACTCATACGCGGCATCATATATATATATATATAATTTAGATGTGCCAATTAAAGGGGTGTTTATCTTTTTAATTTTATTATAAGGAGCCACAATTTTGTGAGGGATTTAAATTTGGGTGTGGAGAGTATAAGATCTATTTCTTAATTATCTCATCAAACTATCTCAACTTGGGATGACGGCTAGATATCATTAAAAACACGTAACCTTATAAGTACATGATTTCATTAGAGGTAGCCCAAGGAATGACGATGAGGAACGCTAACTTTTTTCCTAACAATAAGTTCAAACCATCTTTTGGTCTTGAGATCACACTTATAGTTGCTTTTGATTAATTAATAGCAAATCTTCCTTAAATGATGATGATGATGGTTAACGTTCACTGAGACCAAACTTTGGTCTATTGGACTTAAAGAAACGAATTATTTAGTTTGTTTTAAAATTTTGCTTCTATGCTCAAAGAGTTTGGAGAGAAGCGTCCCAAGCTCACTATAATTTTGACATGTTAAAAGGCTAGGAAGGTCAGTATTGCAACAAAGACTATGAAACTGAGATCTAATGTGGGTGTATGCAGGGCACTCTAAGAGGAAGCGATTTTCATTCTCAATGTTCATATTCTCACAGAGATGGAAGATCCTTTCCATCCATGGTGTTTTAGGAACTGCCCAACGACCTGTTTCACTATGGAGCTCATGAGAGTTCGTTTTTATCTTGGCTATATTAATTTTTTTCTTTGAGCTAGTTAAAACAGAGAGATACTTTTGATCTTCTGGAGTAGGGTTGATGACCTCCTTATAATATCTTAATTTTATTTTAGCCTCTAAATCTTTCTCACACCACATTTTCTCTTTAAACTTAGAAGTAAAAATATTTTTAATGTTATTAATATTTTGCAATGCAACATTTTCGTCGATCTCCCAATGGTTTAACTAGGCCCTGGTCTCTTTATACCAACCTTGTTTGAGCCTCAGGTGGTTTTGGCTGGAATTTAAAGCTAGCTTAGGAAGTCTATGGTCTCCCATGTTATTGATTTTGTGCTTATACCAAATGAGCCTAATCATAGCTAGGCTCTCGATAGGGGAAAGACCCACTTCTATATAAGGAGAATAGGATAGGGTGTATTGCTTTTAATTTTGAGGTTATACGTTATAAAACGCTTTTGGATTTTCTCAATCTTTCTCCAAGATTCTCTAGAGATGCTGCAACAACAAACCTCACATCTATACAAGATGAAAGGATTGACTAAAGTTTCGAAGATGAGCTTCTTTTTATCTCACAACACAAGGTTTGATGCTTTACAATTATTTTCAAGACCAAAATAATCTTTCCACCCACCATTAATCCCTTTCTCAATGTTATAGTTCCAGTTGAGCTCGTGATGAATATCAATTCCTAGGTACTTGTAAGAAGACACTTCCTCCAAGTTGCTATTGTCATAAACAAAATAATATGATTATCTCAAGCATAATATAAAGGTAACAACCTAAAGCCTAGAAGAGGATGAAAAATATGGGAGGGGTTTTCTATAGCCCTAGAGAGAATCTAATATGCAACTATCCACAACCTTGGAAGCAAGATCAATAACTAGTCTAAAGCTTATGCTTTGCTCCAAGGCCTTTCACCCACAACAAATCTCAACATTTCTAGATTAAATGTCATAAAAGATTCTAGTGTACTAATCAAGCTAACGTGTAAGGGGAGGTCTCTTATTCTTATTAAAATCAAATCCCTCACAAAAAATATTTGAGTCTATTAAATGGCTTCATGTGCTTCGACACAATAATGAACATGCAAATCACTTTGCAAATCAAGCCACCAATTTGAAAAAATTGAGAACTTGGTATTTAATCACCAACCAATTTTTCAAACAATCTCGTAGTCTATATTGAATCAAGGGTCAATCAACACATGGAGTCTCACATGTCAAAGAAATCCCATGTCAAATGACATCCAAGGATAAGACACCACCTTATGGCACTCACTTTCATCCCATTCACTAACTTCTTGTTATGATGACTTATATGTATGATGGTTTAATGAAGCACAATGTTGGTGGGATTGTTATTTTGAAGGATATGGTCTCTTCCACATTTCATTCACGCCCTCTAATATTGTTATCTATGAATCTCAAGACACTTTACTGGCGAGGTATATTTCGGTATAATGGCTCTAAAATTGGCATTGTTGTTTATCCCCTACTCCAACTCCTGAATCTACACTCTTTGCATAGTGGATGAATATGTCCCAAGTATTTTAATTGGTGGTACATGTTCTTCTTCTAGGCTAAGGGTATGGATTATATAGAGTTGTGTGCTATTCACAAGGTGTTAGAGAGACCACTTAGAGTTCATTAGCAATCTTGTTTTAGTGTTGAACTCAATTTGGCAACATATTAAAAATTGGAAAGGAGATCAAAACCACAAATGGAAGTAATTATGAGTATATTGGTACATCAACAAAGGAAACTCAACATTCTCGAGAATTCACTCAATGAGCTTTATAGGTGCACTATTGTTGGTCATGGAATTGGCTCCTTGACACATCATCACCATCATGCATAGGTCTCCTCCACCTTTGAGAATTTGTTTTCCCTACACCAAATGCCCAGGTTCAATCTGTTTCACCCAACACCCAAGATGATAAATAATAGGAATAATAGCATTCCTCTTATGAATTTCATAATCTATAGTTATTTTATTTATTCTTTATTTCTTTCTTTTTTTTATAAAGAGAATTGGTAGAGTTGTTGCATATCATCGAGGAGGCCCGGGGTTGAGTCAAAAGGACTGCCCCTATACTCTTGAACCTAACACAACTACCTATAAGTTTATTAGGGAAGTTACTTGAGTTTCAAACTTGGATAAGGCTCCAAGATTAATCAACAAATGCTTTTCGATACAAGACATCTACTAGTCAACTTAATTCAATAAACTTTTATAATATATAGTCAAGCAATTATGATTTAGAAACTTTATTAAATATTCAAGTGAAATTGGATATAATTTAAGTTGTAACTAAGTGAGAAAAAAATTTATATGATATTTTTGTAACTTCATTATCAAGTGTATAGCTGCAGTTACTCTAGTTCACCTTGAAGGGACCTCTTATACTCTTTTCTAATTTGTACCACCCCTTTTATAAATAAAAATTTCCTTACTTATTGTAAAAAAAACAACCTAAGACTTAGAAGTATTTCACCCTTTTTCCATTTTAAGAATTTATAATTATTTTAGCCATAAATTTTCAACTCCCATGTTTGTGTTTTTGGTCCATCTCAAACAGATTTCCTTGAAAGCACAAATTTTAATGTGTAGCATGTGCTTTTGAACATGTTGTCCTTCGATCAGATGGTGGCCTTTTCATTTCGTCACTCTACACTTCTCTCATTTCAATCATTGATCCGGGAGAATCATTCTACAACCCAATATGAGATAGATGTATAAGTATGTTTGTGTTCAACTTGGAGTTGATAGTGCCCCTTTTAAATAAAATAAAATAAAAGTATTAAAAAAAATGTTAGATATAATAAAAAATAAAACAATGAATATACGAGTTTGGTTTGTTTAATTAAAAGTATTATAAAACATCAATAATCTCACTCTTAACGGTCATACTAAGGAGAAGTGGTAAAAATATTTCACTCACTCTCAACCATAAATAAAATATTTCAAGTCGGATATAATAATAATAAAATGAGTATACGTGTTTGGTTTGTTTAATCAAAATTATAATAAAACATCAATAATCTTACTCTTAGTGTCCATACAAAGGAGAAGTGGTAAAATTATTTCACTCTCGCTCTTAACCATAAATATTTTGATGTCCATATGAAACTACATAATTTTATATCAACTTTATAGAGAAATAAAGTAGTTAAAAGTTAAAAAAGAACTATATATAAATTATATAAAGCAATTGAAAAAAAAAAATTTAGTTAAAACATTTTAAGCAGTCTCACTATTTTATGTCTCAAGAGATTTGATCCCTCTCGGCTCTAGCTAGATCCATGGTTAGGATAAATATATACCGATATATAATTGCAAAAATTGTGGTCGTAAGAGCGCTAATGCGGATTCAACTTTATTTTCAATTACTATGGAAATGTAGCATTATTGTACCAAGGCTAGTGGGACTGTGGAAGTGAATAAGAAGACACACATGTAAGATAAAAAGAGCTTCTCACATAAGTCTAGTGGCAATGTCATTGAAGTTAGTAGTAGTTGCAATAACATAAATTCTTAGCATAAATTATTTTTTTGGAAAGTTGGATTTGAATTTTTGTATCTAAATATTAATTTTCTCACCTTTGAGAATTATTATACATTCATTTATTAATATAAACATCACATCTCGCAACATGTAACAATGGATTAGTACATAGTAGTGCAAAGAAAAAATATAGTAGATGAGGAGCAATATAATCTCCATTTTTAAAGTGATGTTCTTTAAATCGACACAAGGTCATTAGGGCCAACATGGATTAAAAAAAACTCCATTTTTAAGAGATTATCTTTAAATTGACACAAGGTCATTTAGAGCCGACATGAATTAAAAACTATAATTGCACTGAGAGGTGCAAAGGAACGCCGATAGGAGGAGTGGGGGGAATGTGGAAGGACATAATCAAGCAAAATATATGGACCATGAAATACAATCCAAATTTGAGTTTCTATATATCTTCTAAAGAATGTAGCTGGAGGTTAAATTTAAGAAGAAAGTTAGACTAACATAAATGTCTCTAAATAATGGAAACCTTTGCAAATAAAAGGCACAAAGCAGAGGAGTTCAATTTATTTGGGGTATTTTAAAATGGCATGAAATATATTTTGAACACATGAATTATGAGATATCTATTAGTGAATGATATTATTAGCACTTAGGAGAAACATATTTTATCAGTAAGTTGTTGTGAATATTAACAAAAGTCGAATTAGATATGAAAATGTTGTATCAAAGAATGTTGTGAAAATCTGTGTGATTGGGACAACTGAGTTGGGAGTATATTTTAATAAAGCTTACATTAGCGTCTCTATGAAATGGTCGCTGGATGAATATGTCATTATATACAATAGTCCTTTACAAAAGGATTGAAATATTGGTCGAGATGGCTCTCCTAAAATCCATAAATGGTTCATCACTTTTAACAAGTACAAAATGAAGCGCATACTCAATTAAATTGATCTCCAAGCATCATGGTGACCACTATTATATATTGTACTCTAGATTGAAGAAACTATTTTGTGGCATAACTCCTTATGTCATTTATGTTGTCTGCAAGAATTTTTGGGACACAATAAGCAATTTTTGATACATGTATCTCCGTAATTCAATATAATGAAAATATTTGCACTATTTTGAGTATGTGTGATGTTCCTTGTACATGGAAACACAATATTCACAACAAAATGCATGGAAATTGTGCGAAAATAAAATTAACAAATTTGGAATTTGGAAATAATAGTAGAACCATATCTATATTAATATTCAGAAACCATATGTATATTAATATTTGGAAGCATGCAATTATATCTGACATTCAACCTTCAACAACTCAAAAAGAAAGTTTTTTTTTTTTTTTTACAGTCATTGCAAATCAAAATATAGTTTTGTTGTTTATGAAACTCCTCTATAAAAATGATGATTTAACTTAGGAATAGTTTCCCATTACACAATAAATTAGCCTTTCATTCATTATAATGTATGCCACAAGACATTTTTTTCAGAGGAAAAAAAACACTGATATATTAAATATGCCAGTACAATTTTACAAAATTTCGTTCTTAGCCATATGATAGCGAGAAGGTCCCATATCATTTGTGCCAATAACCAGCCGGATTTCTTCTAAGAAAGATAGAAAATCACGTTAGTATGGCATGCTAATTTCAGAGTGTATGTACACTCATTACAATATAACAATAGCCCAATGTCATTCACAAAAACAGATACAATAGAGGAAAACCATGATTAAAATATACCTGTAGCATTTGGGCCTAGCAATATTAACTTCTACCATACCGGCCTACCTATGGAGGAAAATGAGATACATCGCATAAAGCATAAAGCAGGTCCAGTACAAGAAAAAAGATAGCAACTTAACAGGCTCGCTTGTGTGAAAACTGGATCCGTAGAAAAGAGACTTTAACCAGTAGATCAGATATATAATTGCATACAGAGAAGCCTTTCATGTTTGAAAACCCGAGGTGCAGAAAAGCGTTGGTGAAGATGCCTCAGGTGAATGTTGAAAACGTATGCTGGTACACTTGTGTCAAATGTAAGGCAATACAGATACATGATTTAAAACATAAACATAGGCAGGCTCGCTTGAAGCAGGTGCAAGACATCCCTATACATTGTATACAACATTAAACATATGCAGTCTCACTTGTAGGTAGGCTCAATTGTAGCAGTGTTAAACACAAGCTCGCTTGTTGGACACCATATAACAAAAACAAAATAAAACTGGCAACCTTGATGTATATAAAAACAACATAGACAGGCTCACTTGATAGTAGGCCGAGAGAAAAGAAAAGTAACAATAAAGGCACAATCACAGTGATATGAGTATGAAAAATGAAAAGGAAACCCCATCAGGGCAGAGGAATAGAATTTTCCCAGATAATAGCCCCATCCTGTAGTGAAGAACATGAATGATACCAAATTATGCAGTGATGCCCCTCTTGGAAAGTCCATCTGCCCTGGTGTTATTCTCCCTGTAAATATGCTTGATGGGTGGTCGTTGTAATCTCATCCAAAGATATATCACCCGCTGCAACTATCCTTGTAGAGCAGTGTTAGAAATCTGTAGATTGTCCATAATAACATTCACCACCATCTTGGAGTCCCCATAGAAAGTTATGTGTGGAAGTATTAAATGAATGGCCGCCCAAAGAGCACTCCATATAGCCATGATCTTAGCTTTACTATTAGTACCATGACCACCATTCCAATATAAATGAATCCTTTCTCTCTGTGACAACTTGACCCATGCCCCACATCCAATGTTGCCATCCAAGCAGGCCCCATCAAAGAAAAAAGTCGGGATGGAAATATCATGAGGTCTGTTCTTGATGGAGCCATCCACAATGATGTCATCGATAGTGGGACGATCATCAATTGATTAATGATAACGAATAATGATAGATCAAATACTAGTTATCTTGAGCCTTCAACTCTTGATTGGAGTTACAATATTGTCCCTTCTAGAGTCTTCTTCGTCATGTTCACATGGATAGTACCTATTCCACGATTAATGCGGATAATGTGGCATCCTTTCAAATCATAGTGGTCAAAACAGGAAGGTCAACTTCTAGATAACATAACTTTTGCATACAGAGTTTGTTTGAGGTCTTTCTTGCACACTTGGAAAAGTATACGAGTGTAAAAAAACTTAGGGGATCTTGCACAAGCGAGAGTTTTTGGACCCTAGAAAACTTTGGGAAATGCCTCAAATTACCTCCAGAATGACTAGAAAACTAGTTTGCAAAATTGAGACCCAACAATAAAAATGGTCCTATATGTTGATTCCTCCAATTTTTCTACTATGAAAGCATCAAAATAGATGAAAAATAACATAATATTCCAATATGATCAGGCAATAAGTGAATTATGCTTGAAATACAAACATGTGAATCACAAAACAAAGTCATCATGAACCCACCTCCTAAGGGAGTCACTTGAATCAAATTTTACTGAACAAAATAAACTTAGAAATTTTCAACAAAATAGAGTTAAAAATATTCTAATTTATAATTAATCTTATTACTAAAATTGACTTGGAATCAAATTTTACTCAACAAAATAACCTTGGAAGTTTTCAACAAAATAAACTGGAAGTTTTATAATTTATAATTGATCTTATTACTAAAGTTGAGTCAATAAATTGCAACTTAATGGTACATCCCATTCTACAATTTCCCTGTAAGTATGATAGTTGCAAATTGACTTTACCATATTTTGACTTTTCTATTATATCTTCTTAATTATTCCTTCTAAGGTCGTCAACATTTTGATGATCTCATTGTAGTTTGATTTATAGTGTGAACTTATTCATGTTTTGATACTACAATATTAAAATGTTGATAATGATTAATTATTATTGGCAAACTCACTGTCACCTGACGCTTGATGGGTTGAGCCTGTAGACGGAACCATCTCCAAAAGAAAATAGAGAGGAACACTACAAAGCTTCTTTGTCAACCATCACTGTAAAATATTATAAACAATAAAACAATGATGCTTGATGGGTTAAGCATATTATTTATATCACCGTCTCTAGAAGAAAATAGTGGGGAATGCCAAAAGTTTATTTCTCAACTATTATTGTACAATATTCTAAATAGAAGAGATTTGGTGTTGCTCTCCCGCTTGTGACTTGGGAGAATGTTTTCAAGTACAATTTTTTTAAAAGATATCATCATTCAGTGCTTTTCCTCAATCACAATTAACATTTTCCTCCTCCCATACATGTCTTGATACTTTTTAATAATGGAAAATTATGTGATAGATAAAATTGACATAAGTTTATAGAGTGAACTATCAACATTCATTCCACGATTATTTTTTCTTTGTAAATTATTAAGAACCCAAGTTGTTTCAACAATATCAGTGGTCTAAATCCAGCAATGCCTAGATAAGAATCGAATTTAAAAGGTCTTTTATCAAGAGACCAAATACCAATTGGCATTCTCAGCAGTGCAACTTGCTCCACGAGCAATCAAAATTTGCATGCCAGATGTATAATTTGAATATTTAATCATAAATGCAATATTTTTTATCTTTAAGAAGGAAAAGACTAAAATATTGCAAGTTTGATCAGGATATGGAAATAACTAATTAACCTGTTAACACAGAATGTTGCCACCAAAAGAAACATATTGGAGAGGTGTACTACCTGCATCTGTCAAGTTGAAAAATACATAAAATTGCATTTTAAAGAATTTATTGAAATTTTCCATTTGTATGAAATGATCCATCTATTATTCATATAAAAAGTACAAGGATGCCATGTCTCCTGGTTAAATCAAAGGCATGTTTGATAAAATCAATGAACCATGGTGAAAATTATCTACAACAGAAATAAAAACACTAGAGAGGAATTGTCTAAACAAGTTACTTTATTAATTACGTATAAGGTCAATTTTTGATCCATATTGAACTGTCACAGCTGATATATTGGCCCCAAAATCTAGGAGTAAATATACAGACTTTTCATGCCCATTCAATGATGCCACGTGAAGGGAAATTTTACCTCCCTCTGCTGGTTTGTTCGCAATCCTAGAGCAAGCACTACAATAAAACCATGCATATGTCAGTAATAGCTGGGAACTTAAATATTCAAATCACAACCATTTCATGCATCAATACTTTCCTGTGATCAAATTTGACAAATGATTCTTCTTATCCTAGGTCTTCCCTTAATCTATTCCAGAAATCATGTACAGTGGGTACAACATCAACAGAAAGAAGTCTCACACATCGAGAATGGCCACTTACGGCTACAAAATCAAGAGAAGTTAGACCATTACGATAGTCTGCTCTGTTGACCTGCAAAGCCAGGTGAAGCTTGAACGGTTGAATTAAACTTCCTTAGAGATTGGTTAATACGTCTCGCAAAAATTAACATTGCAAGGCTCCCAATATGGTTGAAATTATCTTACATTTTCCTTATTCAACACAAGTGTTTGAGCCACCTCCCAGTGACCATATCTATAATCTTTCATCAAGGTTGTCTGTAGCATTTTAAAGAATTTAAAATGTTAATTAAGCTAAAAATTACCTATTAGTTGAGTAAGACAAAATTTTGCATTAGTACATATCTGGAATCAAGTGAAATAAAAGTAGTTGCATGAACAAAATTGAAGTAAGTTTCAATAAATCTCTTAAGTACTTTTTGCGAGGATGAAAATGTGTAGGATTTAGTTAAACATTAGTTAACTTAATCTTAACTGAAAACCATAATAAAAATTAGTCAAAATTACCAATTCCTAGTACATAACTTATGGAGTAGTTGAAAATGGCCAGGTTGTTTAATACCATGGTTAAATAGAAAAATGATTTGAACCAAGCTATTGAATCAATAACTATCTTACAAATAAACTTTGAGGTAAAGCATGTCATAATGTCCATGGTTCCCTGAAAATTTGTCCACCACAACTTGGAGACCATGTTATGTATGCAATTAGCCCCCCCACCCAAAAAAATAAAATAAAATTACAAGATGTCACATAACCACTCCGGAATTCCATTAATTGGATTTATCTGGGTGGTTGGGAAGAATATTTTTTATCCTCCGCACTTTTATTTTTTATTAAAAGAAAAACATTAAGTTACAACTATCATTAAGTCTTGAAACATCCATAGGATGTGACAGAAGAAGATAAGTTACAAGTCATTAAACAAGACAAAACAGACTTCCGACCACTATGTAATTCCCAAACATCTACAGGATTTGACAGAACCATTGGAAGACAAGTCACAACTCATTAAACAAGATTGAAATGACTTGCTTGACTTGACTGGGAATAAACTACCATCTTGATCAATCAAATTGTCCAAATATGATAAAGTCCCCCCACCCAAAAAAAATTGGAAAAATTTTGTACTCACCTGACCACAATAGTTCAAGGTATTTACATCAACCCCATAAGCAAGAGAGAGACAATATGTAGAGATAAACTTGTTAAAATACACATACATTTAATAATCACTTATCATTGCTCGAGAGTGCCATAGTAAAGAAAAAGAATTATCATATACATCACTGTGTCCTTGAACTATTGAACAATGCAAAGGAGAACCAAAGGTTGAATAATTGTCAAGACACACGTTTTATTCCAATAAAGTATTCGCTTCTTGCAAATCTCCATCTCTAGCAACAAAAACTAGCTGTTCACCAGAAGAAAAACATCTAATGGAATTTCCCATGAAATTCAATATTTTCATTTTGTTTAATATGGCTTCAGATGAGTTATGGAGTTGTATGGCTCCAGAAACTCCAATATATATAATTATGTGCACAATAATCATGGTAGTCACCTATAATGATTGATAATTATTACCTAGTCCTTCTTTTGGATAGTGTTTTTTAATAAAAATATTGAAATTTCTCAGCAAAAACAAGGAGAAATCAAACTATAGAACTAACACTACAATTATGTGTCTTTTTTTGTTGTGATAAAACATTGGACAACAAAAAACACATTGTACATATTAGGGCCATGTACTATAATTTTTATAAGAATGAACATTTCGGTAATATAGATAAAAGCAAACAAATATTTAGATGCATCCCAGAATATAGAAATTTGAAGAAGGGGAACTCGAGAGTATTTGCATCAAAGTGCTTACAATGGAAATGTCAAGGAATGCTTATACTAATTAATCAGTTTCCTTGTTCTATTAGTCTAGTTCTGAGGAGAAGATGACAAATATTCACCTATTATAATTTACTGAAACACACTTTATCATAACATATTGCAGGAGAGGGCCTTGAAACTACTGTAAACTTACCATTAAATCAACTTATGCAACATCAATCTCCATATACAAATCAAAACTTTTGTGCAAAATTTGTTGTTAAACTGGAAAAACAATGGATCCATATCAACTTGTGAAAAGAATACTCAACTTCAAAAATTAACCAAAAAACTAACATTAATTTAAATTGAATTCAACTTCAAAATTTGACTAAAAAAATTATATTAATACATATTAATCAACTGTACATATAAAATCCATCAACTCATTGTCCTAACCTCATAACCTACAATTCATGGATCTATGCCCACCAAAGTTTTGAACATGCCAACACAGTATCTCAACAACAAAACCCCAACACCAGGTAATTAACAAAGCATTTTTAAAAAGAAAATAAAAATTATAATAATGCATCAATCTACATGTTTTGCACCCTACCTAATTCTTCACTTGTTAATATCTTAGAACTTGTTTGCTTGTGCTATTATTTATCATTTAATTATTATTCTTTACCGCTTTCTCCTCAAATTGTAATCGATGACCAAAATTCATCCAGAGACTCTAGTTATGAGATAGTGGTGGGTATAATGATTAAAGTTCCAAAATATTAATTAAACACTAAACACAATTGTGAGAGTTAGAAGTTGTTAGAATAAGGTTGTTACGTTTTCAATTGCAAGAATAAGATATAGAGAAATAAAATGTTCAGGTAAGATTTCTTTGACGAGACCAATTGCTTTGGATGTGTGCATTTTAAAACTAAACAAACAACCTAAAGTTAAAAAAAAAAAAGACAATTTCAGGGAACAAGGAGGTTTTCTGGACCGTGTGATTTACGTGGTCCAACCATTAAAAGTCAAATCGTCAAATAATATACCGCTAATGTGATTCATTTATGCAGACATATCTAACACTTTCATATATAACAAACATATCATCGTCACACACAGAATAAAACTTTCCAGCTGCTCCATGCAAAGATTCTACATGTCCGAAGCCACTTTCCAAATGTCCCATATTTGATATTTGTCGCATTTTTTCACATGCAAGCATTTGAAAGCAGGGCCTTGGGATTAATGTCATTAAGGACATTGAACACGGCGAGAATAGCACCCAACACCCTAGTTTGGCCTTTAATTCGTCCATTGGTTGAAGGTTGAATAATGTAGCTACAATGTTTCCTTAGGCCTCCATGGTGTCGTTGTATCACTATTTGAGATCTTGAGTGTGTGGCGGTTGAAGATGTGATATTGTAGAACCACCTAAGATATGTAGTGTTGCTAAAGAATGCCAATTGAAAACCATAACTATCCCAATATTTAGGGGGGTTGGCTTATAAAAATAAAACCACTACTGGATCAACATACTATATGCAACTAAGGCTCCATCCCTTACTTCATTTATGACCAGTTATTGAAAGGAAGAAGTGTTTCCAAAGGCAAAAGAGCAACATTGAGAGTAGATATACTATCCATGATTCAAATCTTTGAGCGCCACAAAAATGTGTCCAATATAAGATAATTAGGTAGCTTTAGTAATTCATTATTCGGGTGAATTGGCTTCCATTGAATTGTTCTATAGTTTGATCATTTTCTACTCAGTTAAAGGATAAGGAGGTTGCTTGCGAATTGTCTTTACTTATGGTAGGGTCTCTCACCAAACCTACTAAACATAATCCTATTGAGATGGGCTTTATCCCCCAGTAAATTCACAACCCATTAGGTCGAGTTTTGGTGTTTTCCGTGAGGACTATAAGATAGGATATTATCTTTACTTACAGTAGGGGCTCTCACAAAACCTACTCAACATAGTTCAAGTTAGATAGGCTCTATCCCTTGGTAAATTCATAACCCATTAGGTCGAGTGTTGGTATTTTCCCTTAGGAATATAAGTTGGGACATTAGTACCATTGAACTGGTGTTTTCCTAGAGGATGGAAAGTGAAGTTATCAAAACAGGGTCATGATTTGATGAACCATTCTACCACAAAATTGTCATTATTTCATGAATAATTCTACCACATATTTTTGTAGATTGAGAGAGAGAAATGGGGTGAGAGAACATGAAGGATGGATGGTTTCCTATGCTTGTCTTCGCACAAGGTTGGTTACAAGGTACAAAATATATATTTGATTCAATTCAATCTAATTCTTTTGATTCAATTCAATTTAGTTTAGTGAAGATGTGAAAAAATGAAAAGGACCACTTCAATTTAGTTTAATGAAAAAATGAAAAAACTAAATAGACCATAGATATCATGTCAAAGTATGAGAAATATGAGCAATGTTTTCATGGAGTTGGTCCTAATACAAATAGTTGTTCAACTCAGGCATATAGGCACATAACTAGTTAGTTACCTACATAATAGAATTAGGTTACTTATGCTTCTTTTCACTGTTAATCTAAGAAGCTATGGACCTATACTTGTGCCAATTCATAGAATATATATGTTCATATTTGAATATTGTTTCGTAGAGAGTGAATCTAAAACCACTACATTTTCTTTGATCAAATTCACGCATTCAATGACACATTAACATGCTCGACTGATATTTTAGTTTAACTATGAATTACTACGATGAATACCCAAGGCCCCATTTTCAGTTCCAGGTATACTCCATACATGTTCCCCCAACAATCTTATTCAATCGACAGAAAACACGAAACACAATTTGCATAACAATAGGAATCATAATTTTAGTTACGACTTCCTTTTTCCCAACATTTGGCAAATCTTACTAGCATGGATCAGATTTTCATTTTCCATTGGATTTTTCGTCCCGATTTCCCTCACCAATGGTGACATTAAACCAAAAGTTGAAACCCCAAAACCAGAACTTGAACAAAAAAATTATATAAATTATAGAGAAAATGCTAAGCAATCAAATGTCACGTGTTAGTTTCTAATTGGAAGAAGGAGGATGAAAATGAAGTCCTGCTATTAGTCGAGGTGAAAAGTGTTTTCCCACTCTAAACCCGCAGAGAAATGCCTATCGGCGTAAAAATAAATGGTTTAGATGGATTCTCATGAGGAGAGGTAAATGGAATGTTTCTATTCTTATTGAGGATGGAAAAATGGAATGTTTATATTCTTATTAAGGAGTTTGACGCCAATTTAGAAATGGAGAGAGCTTGATCTTTTTCTTGGTAATTTTGCAACCAATTTTGGGAGGATGTCAGTTAGAGGTCGATAAATGATATGCTATGAAGAGCACTCTATCTCCTATGAGGCTATCTCCCATGAGGCATACAAGCTATTTAAATGATTTATATTCATTATTTTCTATGTTGAGATGTTAAAATCCTAATAAGGGTTGAAAGATTACTCCAACACTATACTATTTTTTTTTATCTAAAATGATTATTATATGATTTATTATCTATTTTGGTAAATTTTAGATGGAAAGTTGGAAAATATGGCTCGTAAAGTTCATTTTAGGTGAGAGTTCCAATTTGGTTATTTGGGGTCTAGAATCTCCTAAAGTGGCTTGAGGCATTAAATGGCACTTTTTGGGGTTCAAATTTTGTAAGCTTAGCTCCTAGCCCCTTGATGTCGCTCTGCACATGAAGATATTTCCAATGATGCAAAAATAATGTCAATCAAAGTTCATATCTAGAGGTTATGCCACCTACGAGTCCTACATTGTTGATCACCATTGTACTAAGTGGATGCCATATCAACCCTCACTACTCACACATGTGGGTCTAGTCATGGGCGAACTCACTTGAAGTTTCTAAAGGGTCCAAAACCATAACACTAATAGAGGGTTGATGCATGCTAAAAAACCAACCTTAGATAGCTAAGTTATTTTAAATATTAGTATATATACATGTTAACCATGGATCTAGAAAGTGTTTAGAGAGGTCAAATCTCTTGAGATACAAACCCATTTTAGAATGCACAACTTGAAAAAAAAAAAAAAAAGGTTTCCATCTTGAGAGATTTGATCTCTCTCTCTCTACATATATATGTGTGTGTGTGTGTGTGTGTGTACACATACACACACACCATGTGTAATTTTTCATTATTTTAATTTTGATTTTGAATGCCTATACATATTCAACACCTTGAAAATTCCTTGTGCTCTTTGATTGTAAAAACTCCAAAACTTAAACTTGCAATTCCAATAAATATTTTATGGATTTGAGATAAATCTGACTAAAAACCATGCCTAAAGAGGCATATATATAGGATCATAAGCCTTTTTAAAATGTTTTAATGATAAGTATTTATTTTTTCCAATTGATTTATATAATTTATGCATAGTTTTTTCAAACCATATATAACACATACATAGTTGACATCGAAAATTTTATTTTTATCCATAGAGAAAAAAGCATATATTTTATTCATATTGATAATATATATAAGAATTATATGGCTCAACATTTAACACGGCCCTTGGCCATAATAAAATTTTGTTTGTTGCACATAAAATAGCTAGAAACAAAAATATAAACAAAACCTATCCTCAGAAAATGTTCCAGAAGAATGATCCACTAGAAGAAAAACCTAAAATTTTGAGACTCATCTACTGATCATAGTGCCTAAAAGAAGGGAACAAAATATTGATAAGCTTGGAACTCAAAAAATGCAACTAGCCAAAAAGGATCTACTAGCAAAAATTAGTGTGGACCAAGTATAAATCGTGAAAATTGTTCCAAATACATTGAGAAAAATACCAAAATAAAATATAAACTGAGAGTCTGATCACCAGGAAAGACCAACCAGAACATAGTAGATTGCATAACGAGATTGTAGTCTAGAACCAACCCTAGTATCATTATATATGTTGAAAAAAAATCATTTCTAAAATAAAACATGTGACAGAGGAATGTATCAAATAGAAACAAACTAAATTCAATAGCCTGGAGTCTGTTGCAAATTCATTGAAACAAATATACTAATTCTAATTTCCATAGAGAAAACCATTAGAAGATAGTAGTTTGCATAAAAGTAATGCCGAGGGAAGCCATTTGAATTGATTCAAAAGATAAGATAAGCTGGTAGATTACGAGTTGTGGACGAGAATGTTGAAAAAAATGCAACAAGAAATTCCTAATTCAATTTTACCTTGAATTAAATTAGGAGTAGAGTAGAATACTGATGCAACCATAAGGTCGCAATTAACAAAACATGCACACATGCAGGGTTAGCGGAATTAACCCCACAATTACCCTTTTTTCCACTTTCCTTCACTTGTCAATCAATTGCACGCGGAAGCTTTAAATCCTGAGTGACTCTTTGGGTTGATAACTCAATATAATAAACCCTTACCTATTCTTCGTCACCCCTTCATATTACCTTATTTCGTACACACCTTCACACTATACAATTAACTTAGGTCTGTGGGTTATGGCCCACATAATTCCTTTATACACACAGCGGATTATAACATACATACTTTAGCAATCAACAACGCTTAACTTTATGACATAACCCACATAACCTTAGTTCACTTACATACACGCGGAACAGGTTTCCAGGGTCTTGCCATCCGCAGACCAATCACAATACATCGCATTTCGCAAACTTACGAACAACATTAACGGTGAACTTACCATTCTGCTGATGCGAAGCACTCTGTAATATTCACTGTAGATATTCACTAGATCTAACAGCCATACTGTACCTGCTCACGTGCCATCTCCCGTCCACATCGCATCGCAACCAAAAGACTTTACTGTGCGAACTCTTAACACTAAACTTTAAAACCGCTGATGTGCGATGTTGTGCAATACTGACACATGGCCTCCCCTCATCGCATCGCATCCTTCCATCCTTACCATATCGCATCGTAAGTTATCGTGATTACCTTGTGAAGTACTTAAATTATAAACTTAGTACTCACCGATGCGAAATAGCACCATACCGACACGCGTCCCTTTGCACTTCCTCAACTTACCTTAACCATTCATCTCTCGCCTTCGGATCTGCGATATAATAAAGATCGTCCGTTCACCTTCAAGTGCTCTTCTTTGCCTCTTCTGTCCACACTGATCTTTATCTTTGATTCTTAAAACTTTGATTCCGCACTTCGATCCTCATCGTAGATTCTTCCTTTGACATTCTTCTCTGTGCTTTTTCCTTTAGTCAATTGTTGTTATTTCTGTTGTCACTACCCTGAAACTCTGTTATGCTACTTCTCCTGAGCTTTCTTCAATCTTTAAAGCGCCAATCCCTCCTAAGTTTATTCTTGTTTTTTATTCATATAGCCACTACACCGTCTCGAGTTTGAATATAGAGCACTCTCTGTATTATTCCTCTTCTTCCAGAATTCGTGATTTGTTCTTTAATCGACCTGTACACACATTTGCTAGCTCCTTACTAGATTCACACATATTATACATAGCCATTAAGTCCTTTATAACTCAGAAAGACTTATACATTCAATTTGAATTCATTCACCATGGTTTATCACACAAAAGCCATAAATTCACAGTTACGGATCACTCAGCACGTAAAAGGAATGACACACATAGTAACAATGAATTCAATTTCCTCATTAACTAAATAAATGTACAGATGCAAATAAAAACCCGTTTTACAATCTAGCTTTGGCATGATCTGACTTTACATGGCCCTTTTCTCTTCCTCTCTCTCTGTGTATATGCTCGTAGGCTTACTGTTGAGGAGGTAAATCCCCTCTGCGGACAGAGGCGATCCCTACTAGCCCAGCAGGGGTCTAGCAACAATCATAAAATGTTATAGTGCAAGTTCCTAGTTACGGATAAAAGACCAAAGATGGAGGCCTACCTGGAGTCCAATGCTATGATCCGTAGAAGAGAGCGTTCCCGTTCCTCAGCCTCGGCAGATCACAATCCCTCCACGATCTCCGCGGATGGACACCTACACATGCAAGAAACAACACGAATACAAGCCTAGAATCCAGAATGTGTAACTATATATCAGTCAGAAAGGATATAACTCATATTAACATAAGTGAAAACAGAGTGGAACCATAACCATAATCATTCATTAAATAACAATCGAAAGAGAGTACAACCAATGTTCTAACGCCGTGATCTCCTTCGGAAGGGTCCCCAGTCGTTCACGTCTCGCAAAGCTCGCCAGGGAAAGGGCAAACCTCTCGTGAGTCTCTCGACGATAGTCTCCTTACTTGAGTCGGCCTTTTGGGAAGAAAGAGGGCTCTTACAGCACAAAGGCTCTTGGGAATTTGGAGATTCAAAGCTTAGGCACTTCCAGACTAGCTTGCAATGGCAATCAGCAAGCTTTTATAGATGGGGAAGGAGGGATTTGGGATCCCTATTATTGTGGGATTGGCCCTATCATGAAGGAAGGTTCCATGAAAGGTGGCAAACCACTTCCCTTCCATAGAACTCCCGTAGCCAAACCTCCAACTCAAGATAGGCAATGGTTTCTGAGTTGGTTGAAACACAACTTCCGCAATCTTTATTTAAAAAACACTCCTTAAATTGGCTGGCGCGACTGCTGCTCTGGGACAGAGTGCCAGTTGGCGCGGCCTCTTTGCAGGATTTTCCCCATTGGCGCGAGTGATGAACTGTCTGCCCGCGCCAATGCAAAAGGAGATGTTTTCATGGTTTTTTGCAAGGAGATGTCTTTAGGGCAATTGAAGCTCATGCTTAGAGGAATGCAATGATGATGGTTTCAAGGCATGACATTGCTCACAGGTCACATAATGGGTCCTCCATTGTGCGGGATGGGGAATGGTAGGGACGGTGACAAATTACTATGTAACATATGCCCCCTAAAGTATGAGGCCCGAGAGAGAGAGGGGTGAAATTCTTTACGAGATCATGTTCAACTGAAGCCCTGCCGTCGGAAAACCTACGTAGAAAAATACAACTGATATCTCAAGTACATGATGTATATGTAGTATGGGCACAGCCATCCGAAACAGAGTACACTATAATCCGGATCCAGGGTATGGGCGTAGTCATCCAGGAAGGATCAAAATAAATAGACTCAGGTATGGTCGCAGCCATCCAATCAGTGAGTCATGTACAAAATAATAATCCACAATCGCAGCCTGGATTACAACAGACACAATCCAGGGTCTTGTGCTCCATCTCGACCCAAATAAGTACAAGTTCAAGCATGCGAATATGTGAGCTGAAGTCGAACATGCAAGAACATCGTCTGATTACCAGCCAATGATGAGAGCTGTTAACAGACGCGAGAGGAACCACCAATAATGACAATGGCCCTCAAGGTACTACAGGTACAATCTACGGCGTGCGAATCAATGAGCTGGCGTCGAACACCCGTAGAATCACTCGATCGGAGGTTAATGATGAGAACCCCACATCGAATGCGATGAACCTACCATTGAGGCATGCAGGCTCCAAGGTACCATAAAGGAGTCTCTAGACCAACTTCTTGGATAATGAGCTGAAGTCGACAGGAAGTGATCTTGATCGAAGGTGGGCCATAATGTTTCCCACATCATCGACACGAGACAGAGGTACATAATGTTTTTGTTTTGAATCAGGATCATATGAGAATCAGAGGAAAGGTTGATATCTGCAGAGGCCAACTTCTCTTGAACACATAACGACACAAAATAGTGGTTTTGGCAGCATATTTGACATCAACGGATCAGAGGTCATGGTGACGAGGCAATGAGCAGAGGAGAGGTCAAAAGGGATCACCCAAACCCACGGAAGCAAGTGAAAAAACGAGATGAGATGTCCCCAACCCGACATGAATGCAGACAAGTGCCATGTTCAAGAGCGACATACTGCCGACACGACAATGATTACAGTTCCATTTCCCCCCACCATTCCTGGCGAGTACCCCAATTATTTTTAATAACAAGCTTGAAAGGGATAGCATATGCTTGTAATGTAAGTCCGCCCTTCGGGCGAATCCATCTTAGTACATTTAACGAGCCCTAGGAAGGAGGAACTCGGAGAACGTCATTTCGACTGAATCCGATGTCATCAGGGTTTAACGAGTCTGACAAAGGAAGAACTCGGCGTCTTTTCATGTTTAGAGAGTTTGAAAAGACAGCAGAAAAGTAAACTCCGCAGGTCCCTTTTCGTAAATAGTTTCTCAGATCCGGAAAGGTAGAAAACAATATCCGAGAAAACCTCCTAGTCGCGATAGGCTAGGGTATTCCTTTTTCGTAATCAATCTATCCCAGCCCGAAAAAGGGTTAAACGTATACTGGGTAGATGTCGATTCGTGTCCATTTTAACGAGATCAAAACGACAAGGGCCTCGGCGATCTTTTCAAGTTTAGAGAGTCAAAAAAGAGCTGAAAGATGACTCCATAGTGACTTTTTCGTGTATTTACCGAGTCCGAAAAAGTATAAAATACAACTCGTTCCCATCGTTAAAGTCGCAAAAACCTGTTGCTGCACATACCAAGCAAGCGTAAAACCCATTTTCGACATAACATATTCAAATATTTGATAAAAATAACTTTTAAAACTCATCCAAATGTCGAAAAAGCTATAAATATGTCAAAATGGTAAAAACAAAATTACATTTACTATTTACCTTGGTAAAAAGGAGCAGTGATCCATTTTGGAGTGCAAACTTCTGACGGCGATTGCGACAGATCCGGTTGACCATTCAGATTCTCGTCTGTGACAGGTAAGAGGTGCTTCCCTACTCTTCATTTCAATCCATTTTTTAGTAATTTTCCCTCATGTATCAGCCCTCTGAGGCCACTCTTTGAAATTTTAGGGCTGCGCTCATTAGCGCGGGTATCCGGCACGGACCAGCGCCAATGGGCCTTTTTATGCAAAGGGCTCGCGCCACGTGGCGTGACTGTTCACAAAACAGTCGCGCCAGTGGCGCAACCCAAATTTCTGCCTAAAAAAAATGAGATTTTAATCATTTTAAATGGAATTTGAAGCCCATCAAAGATCTAATTAAGGGTTTATGACCATTGTGAATGCAGGAAATCAAGTAAAATGGTGATTGAATCGAAAGAACGAGAGCATGGAGAAGAGGATGAACAGGCCATAGAAAGTGAGACTTGCATGAATGCCCTCAGAAACTGTGGGCTAAAGAAGTTCTTCCTTACACCCTGTTTACGAGCTCAGCCCGAGCTCCTCCAGTATCTGATCAGTCTTTGGGACGAACAGGAACAAGTGTTTAAGTTGCGAGATCAGGTATTGGAACTGGAGGTTTTCGATGTGTATTTCATAACTGGACTGTCTCGCAGAGGTCCGGTACCCATTCTGACTGGGAGCAGACCATCTGGCGAGAAGATGGAAGAAGTGATGGCACGAGTGTGCCCAGATGCACAACTGGGATCAGGGAGCAAAAAGGTGGATATCCACACTATCCCCGACCTGGCATTGAGAGTTGTTCTACATACCATCACGCGGGCTGCAGGATCGCAGGCACCGCACGAGGCTACAAAGGCCCAACTCCTGCTGGCCTCAGAATGCATGAGTCCCTTACTGTTTGACTGGGCTACAACAGTAACAATAAACATGAAGAGGCAACTCACAAAATGCAAACAAGCTAAACTGAAATAGTTTGGCTATGGTTCCATCCTGGTATTGTTCATTCTGGAACGTTTACCAATCTTCCAGGGCCAAGGGGCCATAGTAGCAGACCCGGTACCACGAGAGCCAAGGATGGCTCGCTGGGCAGCACTAATGCCCAGAGCTGGAGGTGGCCAACAGATGTCTTGGAGGCCGGAATTCTTTAGGTGGTTGCGACGCCAATTGATCGTCGTGGAGGACTGGCCATATGCAGGAACTGACTTCACCGGAGACCCAGATCTCCCACTGCCAGAAGGAGATGACTGGGACGAGGAGTTGGGTAAGACCTCATATTTTTTATTTTTTATGTTTTATGTTTTTTTGTTAATACACATTCGTCTTAACACATTTTATATATGTATGCAGATGTGGGACCTGAGAGACCAGCTGGGATGTCTCCAATCTCACGGAGGACTCAACTCGCCCCTGATCCTCAGGGAGAGGGTACCGGAGGAGAGGAGTTGATCCAGAATCTCGAGGGGATTTCCTGAGGGATCCCGGACTATGCTCGGCTGGCGGACGTACCGATGGCATACTAGCGTCACATGGTGGGAGTTCCAAGTCAGATCCACCGAATCTTGAGACTCTTAGTGCATGCAGTCACATGCTATCATGAGCACCATGTGGATTAGCTCTTAGGATTTATACCACACCTATTTTTTGAGAGACGTATCGTCTCCAGATGTACTTAAGACGATTATGTATATTTTGACTTTATGTGACACACTCTATGTAAACATTTCGATATCTATATATATATGCATATCTATTTCTGGATGGATCTTTCTTTATATGTGATGATGATTTACAAATTGCACAAATGTCTTTCTAATACCAAATTTGCTACTGCATCTGTTAATGTGTTCAAATGCCTGGGTATATGTTGATGTGTAATTTAATCAAAATTCCTCTCCAGTAATCGAATACGTAGATACAGACGTAAAATGGACGGGTTCCTTACCGAATAGTGTCCGTTCAGTTGTAACACTACAAGCTGTGAATCTAGATATACGAGAAATTCACGGATACCAAGGTTAACTGCCTCGGTTAATAATTCTAACACAACACTATACTCCGCGATGTTGTTCGTAGTACGTCCTAGACACACACCTTGCAGGTTGACCAACTCACCAGCAGGATCATAGATTACCCAGGCTGCAGAAGATAGATTCCTGGTACTTCGGGAGGCACCATCCGTGAAACCAATAAATGGATGAATAGACATCTGCACAACCAGGAAGACCCGATCAGCAGAAAGATGTTTACAAGGCACACCACACCATACATGCACACAAATGAAAACACACACCTATGTACACACACCACACCAAGAAATCACTTCGGGCATAGTACTTTTTAAGGTATAGCCCATTCCTGGGCTGCGCCAGCGGAACTCCTTCATAATCTATAAGCTCATAGGCCCCATTTTTCAAAACACGCTTTACTATATAGGGCCCATGCCACATAGGCTAGAACTTACCAGCTCCAAGCTTGTCATGTGCTTGATCGTACAGGAGGACGAGATCTCCTTCAATAAAGGAACGGGGGGAAACAGATTTATCAAAATGAGTTTTGACCCTCTTCTTTTGTGCTTCAATGATCAAAGCAGCCAGACGACGGGTTTCATCTAACCGTTCTAGATACAGAAGATGTTTTTCCTCAGCAGAAGTATCAGGTAAAAGTTCCACAGCTAATTTCAGAGAAGGAATCTCTCATTCAACCGGAAGAGTTGCTTCCAGACCGTACACCAATTGAAATGGTGTGAATCCGGTTGCACTCTTAGCAGATGTTCGGTATGCCCAGAGAGATGAGAACAGTTGGAGATTCCAATTGGATTTGTGAATACCAACTGTTCGTTGAAGCATAGTGACCAGAACCTTGTTCACTGCTTCAACCTGACCATTCGCCTGAGGGTAATATGGTGTTGAGCTGTCGTGACGCAAGCCCAACTTTGAAGTCAGCTCTGCCATCATATAATCTCGGAAATGAGTACCGTGATCAGTGACGATGGCTTGAGGAACCTCGAATCGTGCAATAACGTGGTTGAATATAAATTGAGCAGCCGTTTTACCGTCAGCAGCTAGTGTAGGCATCGCCTCGGCCCACTTGGTGAAGTAGTCGACGGCGACAATTATATATGCATGCCCCCCGGCCGAGTGAGGGTTACATGTCATAAAATCCACGCCCCATTTTGCAAAAGGGCCAACGGTAATAACGGGATGCAAGGGTAAAGGCGGTGCACGCATCTTGTGCTGAAACATCTGGCACGCATGACACTTACGGACTGCAGTGATACAGTCTTTGAATATGGAAGGCCAGAAATAACCTGCTCGTAGAATCTTTTGAGCAGTAGCATACCCGGACACATGTCCACCACAGGTGCCACTGTGGCAGTCATTTAGAACCTTTTCAGCCTCTTCCAAGGTTAGGCACCGTCGGAGCACCGAATCTACTCCAATGCGGTATAAGGTATCTCCTACTATACGGTAGGGTTGGGACTGATGCCGAATCCGTCGGCGAGCAGCTTTATCCAACTCAGACCGAAATGTCGAGGTCTGAAGATACACAATTATATCACCGTACCAAGGGTCACGAGTACTGATGAGGAAAAGCATATCGTCCGGTATATGGTCTTCAGAGTGTGAGGGAATAGAGTCTGTAGGGAGGGAGCATATCAGATCCATGAAGACCAGTGATTTTGTTGACTTAGGGGTAGTGAACTCTAAGTCAAACTCCTGCAGGATAACAATCCATTTGGAGTACTTGCCCCCCAGTAATTGTCTAGAGAGAATATACGTCATAGGGTTGCAGTCTGAAACCACTGTTATCGTACGCAAAAGGATGTAATGGCAGAAGCGCTGCACGGCGTGTACTGCTGCTAATGCCAACTTCTCGACATGAGCATATCGCGTTTCCGTATCAAGAAGGTTCCGTGACAGATAATAAACAACATGTTCATTACCGTCATCGTCATCCTGCACCAAGACCATGGCTATGGTGCTAAATGCGGCGGAGAGATATAAAGTAAAGTCGCGGTGGTAGTCCGGAGGACGAAGCAACGGAGCATTGACAAGCAACGTCTTCAGCTTCTCAAAGGATTGCTGAGCGATTTCGTCCCAATGGAAGGGGACGTTCTGCTTTAATAAACGAGTGAATCCTTTGGCCACCTCGGCATAATTCGGGATAAAGCGCCGAAGAAAATTCGCTTTCCCTTTCAGACTCTGTAACTGATACAGGGAGGAGGGTGATGGGAGATTAATAATGGCCTCAACCTTTAAAGGGTCAAGGCGAATCCCGTCTTTCGAGACGATGAATCCCAAAAGACGGCCAGAATCTACGCCGAAGACGCACTTATGAGGATTAAGCCTAATGTTGTAGCGTCTGCAACGAAGAAAAACCTGGCAGAGATGTTCAGGATGGTCCTCTCGCTTAGCTGAATGACCTGGAAAGTCGTCCAGATAAGGCTGAATGATATGGCGAATGTCATGAAAATCATATGACATTGCACGCTGAAAAGTAGCGCCAGCATTCTTTAAGCTGAACGGGAGTTTTTTATACGCGAAAGTACCCCATGGACAGATGAACGTGGTCTTGTGTTGATCCTCAGGTGCAATATTGATCTGATTATATCCTGAGAAACCGTCCATTAGGGAGTAAATCTCACTTCCGGCGCAGTCATCGATGATCTGGTCTATGAACGGAGTGGGATAATTGTCCTTTAGACAGGCGCGATTGATGTCGCAATAATCAACACAGACTCTAATTGTACCCTGCTTTTTATCGACAGGGACAATGTTAGACACCCATTCTGTGAGGGGGATGGGATAAATAAAGCCCGCGTTCAGAAGTTTTTCAACTTCTGCCTTGATGGCGGCGGCTTTCCGAGGATGCATGGGGCGTAAACGTTGGCGCACGGGCTTCGCACCAGGGTAGGTTGGAATCTCATGCACCACGATACTGGGATAAATCCCCGGCATTTCCTTGTAGGACCACACAAAAACATCTCTGAATTCCTTAAAAAGCTCAGTATAGACTTGAATCTCATCGAGAGAACAAGTCACACCCACATGAATATTCTCAACGATCCCCGGTTTAATGAAGATGTTGATCAGGATAGTTTGAGTAATGTTACCCAGGTTACCCTCCGAAAAAACCTCGTGCGTCAAGATGGGCGTTTGAAGAGGAGGGGTAGGGACCTGAGTAGCATAACGCTCCAGAAAATCAGTCATTTCCCCCAAGCTGGGCATAAACGAGGAGCGATGATGTCCATCGCCCCAAGGCAGCTCCTCAAGAGACATAGTTTCAATGATGGCCTCATCGGAAGGAAAAGTCCCTTTGAGAGGATCAGGTGAATCGGCCTGACCAAGCCAGGGGGATTGAGAGTAGACGTCGAGAGCCATGCTCAAAGGAGCATGCTGAGGAGGTGGAGGATCAGATGCGGCAACAATTTCACAGTAGCTGATCTCTATTGGAGTCAAAGGCATCGATTCTCCAAACTCATACACCTGCTCAGGCGTAGGAATAAGCCAGGGGTCATCGGACCTGGAAATCATGTTCACTTGAGCGGTGTGCGGGGGTGGTGCGGGGAAAATACCCATGAGGACTGGGTCTTTGAAGAGACCAGGTCCCACACTGTCTGGGGGATTTGGAATCTGATCCACGTATGGCACGTTGTTCTCAGAGGTAGAGGTGAAAAACGACAACTGATCCACCGTGACAATTTTGCCCTCGTGAGGGAACTTAATGAATCGAAAAACGGTGGACGACACGCATAGCATGGCATGGGTCCAGCTATGGCCAAGAAGTATATTGTAGTTGAGTTTAGCGTCAACCACTTCTACTTCCACGTTGACAATTTTCCCCTGTAATGTGATCGCTAGACTCTCGAGAACACCCAGGGGTTTAGATTCCCGACCATCAAATGCCTCAAGGGCATTGGGGGATGAAGAGAGGGCTGGAGAGCCAATGGCCTTCCAGCAAGCGGATGACATAACGCAAGTAGAAGCACCTTCATCTACTACGGCCTTATGGATGTTCAGACCGTTAATCCCGACTTGAATGACAAGAGCGATTTGATGTGGAAGTCGGGGAGTGAAATTCTCCAAATCGAAGGTGAGAAGACTCGAGTCAGCGGGATCGATGCCACCGATCACAGACAGTAAAGCCTTCCGTTGTGAAGGGTAGCTTTGAAGAACCTCAAGTGCAGACATAGCACATGGCGCCTGTGCCAAATCCTCAACAATGCTGTAATGTTGAGCGGCACGAGCATTTGGATTATAAGAAGATCTTCGAAGAACACCTTTAGAAGGTGGCTTCACAACGGGTTCGGGAGTGGGCTTCTCGATTTCCAATGAACCGGAGGTAGGTGGGGGAGGAGGTCCATCCGCAACTGCCTTCCCGGGTGCCTGCCGCGATTCATTGTAATCCTTCGACCGCGTAGCGACAGAGATAGGTGCAACACTTTTCACCATGAAAACTTGAGACCCAAACGGTACAGATGGTGACGGCTGTTCAACCTTCTGGGTCTGCTGAGATGGGAATGGCTCTTTTAGAACTGCCGGAGATCCTTTTGAGCCCTTGAGAAGTTGACTAACTTCGGATCGTCGTGGACAATCCTTAGTATAATGGTCCTCTTCACAAATGAGGCAAGGATACTTCGGTTTACGCTGGGAGCCATCCTTAGTGCGAGATTTAGATTCTGGCCTCGGGGCATCAGATTTTGATTTGCCTTTACCCTTCTTCTTCCCCTTGGAGGATTTCTCCGTAGGATTGGCATGAACGGCATTCACCTCCGTAGTTTTGCCAGAATCGGACGAGGCGGGATTAGCAGAAGGATTTTTGGAAGAATTAGACTTCTGCTTCCCATTCGAAGATTTCTTCGAATTCTGAGAGACAGAACCAATGACACCATCCACCGCAGGGGTAGGTGGAGCCTTAGAGGTTCCGGGCCGTGGAGCATCAGTCAAGATATCGTAAAGCGTGCCGGACTAAGAATACACAAGGTCCAGATATTGGGCACGCGCAATGGCTTGCTCCTCCGTCACACACGCTCCCATCGCAATATCCTGAGCGATTTTATTCACGAAGGAGGTGGTGAACCAGTGAGTCAGTATCTGATCAGGTATGTGAAACTTGATCAGTCTACGACGGCGCCGCCACTCATGAATGTGATCTGAGATGTGAGTGGCTTTATCCTGCTTCAGGGAAGTCAGGAGGTGCGTCCTGGCTTCATACCGAACCGGTAACTGAAAATGCGTGAGGAAAGCCATGGCTAAAGAATTGAAATCTTGGAAAATGCCACGGGGTAACTCTATGTACCACTTAGCAGAAGCTCCAGTTAAAGTACGCTGGAAGAGGCACAAACGGATTGAATCGTCGACCCAAGAGTTAGACGAACACCAAAGATGATACGTCATCACATGCGCCTGGGGGTCCTCTCCAGCTTTTCCCTCAAACTTAGGGCAATCACCTGGTATCTTGGTGGGAACCGGAGGCCAATACGGATTATGTAAAATCGGATCATTGGTCAACTTTGAAACATCCGGCAGTTCCAAGGTAGCCAGGAATGGCAATGGAGGATTAACTGCCATGCCAGGCCCAGGATGAGGTCCGGTACCCATACTCCACAATGGTTGTGAATATCCTTGCCCCCACGGGTTCTGTCCCGCAGGATTCTGACCGTAGGGGGCATAGGTCGTATAACCAGACTGATTTGGATGCTGGTAACCATAGTGTGGGGCTTGATAACCAGGGTACGGACCCTGATTATGCGTTGGCCTTGTATAAGCAGCGTTTGGATTTGGCTGCTGAGTGTAGGTAGAACCAGGTGGAGGAGGATAATACTGAGAGCCTCTGGGGTGGTTATAGTTCGGTTGAGACTGACCATGAGGATAATAACCACCCTGAGGATGAGTAGGCTGCTGAAAAGTGGAACCCTGCGGAGCCTGATATGTAGGGCGCAGCTGTTGATTTGGCTGCGGCATTGAATGAACCGGCTGCTGTGCAGGGTTGATGGAATGAGCGGGCTGCCCTGAGTGAACAGGTTGACTTGACTGAGAGGGCTGACCTGAGTGACCAGGTTGACCCGGATAGACAGGTTGTGCCGGTTGCACAGGCTGACCTGGCTGTAAAGGAGCTCCAGGTTGTACCGGATGGACCAGTTGGCCTTGAGGCGGAACACCGGGTTGTACCGGATGAGCCGGTTGGCCTGGTGGAGGAATAGGGCCAGGTGGTTGCTGGAAACCGGTTTGACCTGAAGTAGAACCATAGGATGGTCCTGGTTTATATGCAACGTTAGAAACAACAGGATACTGCGGTTGCATTGGTGGAGAAGGCTGGATGTGCCCCCCAGGACCATGGACCGGTCCCGGTTGGTACCCTGGCTGAGGCTGGACAGGTTGACCGGAAGGGCTGTAATACTGTCCTTGTGGACTGTACGATGGCCCTTGCTGGCCCGCAGGATAGCCCTGGATGGGCTGCCCCTGTGGGTCATAAGGATAACTAGGTTGGCCCGCAGGTTGGCCTTGGAAAGGTTTCCCTTGCGGGTTATAAGCCTGGTGATGAGGTAAACCTTGAGCATGGAGGAAAGCCTCAGGAGCGGGCAGACGTAAAATGTCCCCGTGCTCGTCATATTGACCTGGAAAAGCATACACGGGAGTAACATCCTGTGCATAGTGCGAAAAATAAGATCGGTAGGGATCTTGGGAGGATGGTCCAACCTCGGGGTTCGGCTGTTGCAAAGACAACCGATACTCCTCCGGAGAGATGTTCTCTGGTATGGCAGTGGCTAGATAGACATCTTCTGGAGTTGGCATAGCCCTGGCAGAGGGTGCTGTGACAACAGGAGAAGAGGCGGCCACACAAACAGTGGGCCGAACGAGTACAGAAGTCACGGGCGTCGAAGGAGACACCCCGGGTGTAGGAGTAGCCGGCCTCGGAGAAGGAGCTGAGACTCCCATAGAGGCTGCGGCAGAGATGATCTGACCTAAAGACCTGTATCCCGGCGGTAAAGAGGGACTGGCTGTCGACATCTCAGCCAGTTCAGAGTTGTCTCCCGGAAACAATCTTCGTGGGAAGAGCTGGT
The DNA here is from genome assembly GCA_034641835.2 of Pinus albicaulis. Classification (NCBI taxonomy): domain Eukaryota; kingdom Viridiplantae; phylum Streptophyta; class Pinopsida; order Pinales; family Pinaceae; genus Pinus; species Pinus albicaulis. The sequence goes on along the minus strand of CM076580.1, from coordinate 719,404,995 downwards.
AGTCTTCACCAAACGTCGGAATTTCCTCACCAGAATCACTCATGGTTGATCCTGCCGTTAAATCTCGCAAGAGACGGCGAGGACTAGGAGGAAATACAGCAGCAACAAAAGGCGAACTTGATGTGAGAGAAAGGAAATCAACTCCTAATCTCAATTCAGACACAGGGTCCGAAAAAGGCCAATTGAACTCAACTGGTCCTCCAAAGGGTTGCTCAGCAAGAACCGGTCCCCCGTCAGGAAACTCGGAAACAATAGGCTGTTGCGGTTTAGCAGAGGATTGCGAAACCTCTAAAGAATCGTCCGTGTAATGACTACCAGTGGACGAAACCGAAGGTTCCGCCACTGTGGCAAACGACAAGAGAAAAATACAGGCACACACACGGGTTGAAAAAGAGTCAAAGCACACGATCAAACGGTCAACAAGAAATATCTAAGAGGGCGTGTAATTGTGGGTGATTAATTTTTACCACATTGAAAAATAAGAAACTCTACCGTTTCATGTTTTAAGAGTCGAGAAAAGATAGAAAGATGACTCTATCTCTTTCAGATTTGACACAAGCGTGAAAGGACAAGCGCTTGACGATATTTTCAAGTTTAAGGAGTCAGAAAAGATCAAATGACTGCTCAGGAATACTAGGCACAAAAGGTGTACCAAATAACCGTGAACTGCAATATACACCTTGGTTTCAATAATGAAATAGAAATCGACCAAGGACTTTCCGTACGTGCAGGCAATCTCCCCGAATGCTGTGTTTGGTGTATCACGTGTATAGGGCGGCAGACTCGACTTCCTATGGATAAAGGATTGAAAACCTAGAGGGGTCTCCCTTTATATACGCGACGGTACGGGGAGCACAAGTCCATACTAGCGCTGTCTAAAGCCAAAAGGCGAATGACAGCTGCTAGGTTTAAAGACGCCGGAACACGTCTCTAGCCTAGACCTCTAAAATGTGTTTCGTTAGATTTCAATGCTACCTTAGGTTAACTGAATAAATTTTATGGTTGATCTTCAATTAGGTTTCAATTTTCAGGCCCTATCGTATGTAGTGTCTTAAAAGACTCCTAAATGCAAAGCTACATGCCACAGTACACCATTATGTTCGATGAAAACTAGCTACAGAAGAGTTGAGAGCTTTTACGCAAACAAAATGATCGGAAGACAAACAATGATATCTCTAATGCAACTAATGAAATTGAAAACTTTTCATTCCAATCACTAATCACTAGCAAAATCGAAAAGATTACAATTTGCACTAATCAACCAAAAGCAAAAGAGTTTTTTTTTTTTTAATTTTCAATGTTTGATGGCTAGATGCACTTAAACAAACTAAAAACAAACAGAACAACTTGAGAAATGATAGTGAGAGAGCAAAACAAACCAATTTCACTCAATGACACAACAATCAAATCTCAAATCGACCAAAGTCTCTCAAAACCAAGAAGAAGACTCAAAGGCTCCAATGGACCGTGTGATCTGGGTCCAAAGCAAGACCAAACGAAATTTGAATGAAGAAACGAGCAATCACTCAAAAATCGCAACAAAACAGTGAACAACTACTAAGAGAATGCGGAGGAGCAATCAGAGAGTTGACTGGATAGGCGAAACACCAAAACTCCCAAGGAGGGCTCGATACACCAAGCCACTAGATGCCCTAGAGCTTAAAACGTGAAATCGATGGAGAAAAGCAAACAACCAAAGGACGAAGGCAAATTCCCAGTCAAATAGGACTCCAACACACTCAGGTAGTCGAAAAATCAAGAAGAAAAACACTGACTAGACCTAGAGAGCTCAAAACTGAGCAAACTCAAATACCCTACAAGAGTGGCGCGACTGTAAGGCTGCAACTGGTGCCAGCAGAAAATTGGTGCGGGCAGTACAAAATCAACATGCGCCAATTGGCGCGACTGTCGGGCTAAAAAGCGTGCCAGTCGAGTTTCTCAGCCAAAAATAAAAAAGAACTACTCCAGAAGCAGATCAATGTAAACTAAGCAAACCAAGAAACAAAAAGCAGCAAAAGAACCCAACCCAGAAGGCTAACCAAGCAAGGAAAATCATAAAACAATCAAAACGAGACAACCCAAACGAGACAGTGAAAACTAGACGATCCCCAGCGGAGTCGCCAATTTGTTGAGGAGGTAAATCCCCTCTGCGGATAGAGGCGATCCCTACTAGCCCAGCAGGGGTCTAGCAACAATCATAAAATGTTATAGTGCAAGTTCCTAGTTACGGATAAAAGACCAAAGATGGAGGCCTACCTGGAGTCCAATGCTATGATCCGTAGAAGAGAGTGTTCCCGTTCCTCAGCCTCGGCAGATCACAATCCCTCCACGATCTCCGCGAATGGACACCTGCACATGCAAGAAACAACATGAATACAAGCCTAGAATCCAGAATGCGTAACTATATATCAGTCAGAAAGGATATAACTCATATTAACATAAGTGAAAACAGAGTGGAACGATAACCATAATCATTCATTAAATAACAATCGAAAGAGAGTACAACCAATGTTCTGACGATGTGATCTCCTTCGGAAGGGTCCCCAGTCATTCACATCTCGCAAAGCTTGCCAGGGAAAGGGCAAACCTCTTGTGAGTCTCTCGACGATAGTCTCCTTACTTGAGTCGGCCTTTTGGGAAGAAAGAGGGCTCTTACAGCACAAAGGCTCTTGGGAATTTGGAGATTCAAAGCTTAGGCACTTCCAGACTAGCTTGCCATGGCAGTCAGCAAGCTTTTATAGATGGGGAAGGAGGGAGTTGGGATCCCTATTATTGTGGGATTGGCCCTATCATGAAGGAAGGTTCCATGAAAGGTGGCAAACCACTTCCCTTCCACAGAACTCCCGTAGCCAAACCTCCAACTCAAGATAGGAAATGGTTTCTGAGTTGGTTGAAACAAAACTTCCGCAATCTTTATTTAAAAAAACACTCCTTAAATTGGCTGGCGCGACTGCTGCTCTGGGACAGAGCGCCAGTTGGCGCGGCCTCTTTGTAGGATTTTCCCCATTGGCGCGAGTGATGAACTGGTTGCCCGCGCCAATGCAAAAGGAGATGTTTTCATGGTTTTTTGCAAGGAGATGTCTTTAGGGCAAATGAAGCTCATGCTTAGAGGAATGCAATGATGATGGTTTCAAGGCATGACATTGCTCACAGGTCACATAATGGGTCCTCCATTGTGCGGGATGGGGAATGGTAGGGACGGTGACAAATTACTGTGTAACACTTACAATTAAATTTATCTCTAAGAATATCCTCTTTTTATACTTGTTTGTGCCATTGAGGCTTCACAAATATACAAAGGTTTTGTAACCAATTCTGGTTCAAATCCATAGGTTACTCAAAAAAATACCTAAATCCTCTAAGTCCTTAATTAATTCCTAAAAGCTCTTCTTTATCCCTTGAGGATCTCAACATTCAACTAAATCCTAAGAATCCTCTATAAATCATGAACTACTTTCTAATATAAGATTTACAATATTTCATAATATCTCAATCCACACCAATCACTCATCAATCACTCATGTTCTCCTACATTCGAGGACATTTACAAATATGCCTCTCAATATTTAATTAAATCCTATTCTAAATGTCTCACATAAATCAATTACATTAATTAAATACTTAGGAAACTAACTCTTTTGAAAAACACAAGACCCCCTAGATTCTGCTAAATGTACAAATTTTCCGAACCATGATGCTCCTGCATCAGACTTCCAAGGTAGAAAATAATCATGATCTCCAGATCATGTGCTTCCAATCTTTGTACTCCTGGATCCCATACTTTGTTCTTCAGTGATTTCCTTGCTTCTTTCAACTGTTGTTCACTTACTATGTTGTCTTTCCTTGCTTCTCTTGGTTTCCATATTTTCGTTTGTAACACTCCGTTGAATTTTCCTTCAATGTTTGTTACAGTACAACCTTTCATCCAACTGATTATTTGTCTTCTTTGTCTGTAGCTCCTTTCCTTATGTTCATTTCTCATAAGCTTCATCAAATTCTCTATTTCCCTGTCTGAATTACTTTGTTGTTGTTGTCCTTTCCTTTGTGTAAGAGTTTCAGAATTCTTGTTTTCTTCAACTTCTGCTACTATTTTTTAGATTGCTCCAAATATTGTTGTAGATATTGTTGTAGATACAGAGCGTCATGATTGACTTGGCAAGGTCAACGTTACTGTCGCAAAAAAATATTTGCAATGTCAATGAAAACAAGTATGAGAGTGACTAAGGTTTCTAAAATTAATTGTGCTCCTCTCAAGAAACACCTTTAGTGTAAATATTGAGAAAGTATTGGGTTATTACACTTGCATAAATATTGAAAGTAGGTATATATGACCTTTTAATTTTGAATTAAAACTGAATACACTTTAAACAACTAATTAAATAAATACAATTAGTGGAGAAGCTACCATACATATGTTAGGGATCTCATTATCAAAACATGCACTACCATGTCCATAATTTATCTCATGAGGGTTAATAATCTAATGAAAATTATTGATTAAATTAACTCAATAATGTTAAGCCCTAAATGAATTTGTTTAATTGATGTTCATTCTTAGTAGTGCTTGTTACCTTATGGCTCACTTGCTTTAAGGCCTTCTCTAAAATTAGAACTTGTTAGTTAAAGAAAGTTTGTTTCTATTCAATGAAATTTTGTATATTATGGTCTTTTAAGATAAATTGCTAGGGCTCCTCACTTGCTTAACATACCTAAGCCTATGTTTTTAGGACTTTAAAATTTAAGAAAAATTAAATTTACACTATTTATACAATTTTTTGCAACAAAATTTAAAATTTTTCACAGTTTACCATGAATAATTATAAATTGATTTACCACTAAGGGAATAGAGAAATAAAAGAAGGATGTATTAAATTTAAAAATTAAGAATATAACTGATAAGTTCACAAATGCAAATATTTTGAACATTTTTTACTAATTGACCCCACATGGTTTTCATCCTTATAGATGCTTTTATACACACACCAATTTACATGAATTAAAGTAATGAATTTATGTTCCCATGGTGACCGTTCATCTATAATAATGAAATTATAATTGTCTTTTAATAAGTACAATTTATTTACTTGATACCCTAAAGTCTTATGTGTGTGTGTGTGTGGTTCATAGATGTGGGATATTAGTGGCCACTACGTCCACGGAAACTATCTGAGCAGATCCACCCAAAGGATATCACTTCATGTCGGCTCATTAACAGAGTTTAACCGCAAGATCATCAAGAAGAATTGACCCGATAACCTCCCATTAGAAAGATTCTTTAACGACGAGAAATCGACCAATTGAGTTAACCCTTAGGACTAAACTAAAATCTTATGTTCCTATACTTATAAATATTATTTTATATTCAAAACATTAGCTCTCCCTTCAAGATTTTTTTTCCTAAAAAATACTTAATATGACTTCTTATGGTTGAGGATTACTGGAGATTTTTTTTCCTAAAAAATACTTAATATGACTTCTTATGGTTGAGGATTACTTATTAAAGCATTATTTTTATCCCATTACAAAGGCAGGCTTGACCCTAATAAGGTTAATTTATAATATCTTCATCGTACTTTGAATTTCTTTAACCTTGTTGTGTAACATCAAACCTTATGCTCACTCATATAATAGTTTCTTCCTCCTTTAAAGTTAGAATCATTGAGTTGAATTTCGAATGCCTATTGAATTCCTTGTTGTTTATTTCCTTAACCTTATCTTATTAATTATGAAGCATCTACATAATTAATAGCTTTTCAAGGCCATATAATTAAAAATTTATGAGCTATTTTTTGTATTGGTGGTGGAACCACCTAGATGAAATATCCATTCAATTCTTAGTATCATATCTATTCCATATAGTAGTAAAGCATAAAACGCTTTCTTTAATTCCAAATTTTGAATTTAGATATAAATTTTATTGTATCTTTTGGTCTCCTTGACCTCTTCTCCATTAGCTACCATACATTAACATCGTTGGTATGTAGTGAAGTTGATGTCTACATAGTTATTGCTACTTCTAAAATCTACGAGAAATGTTACCTTCCTACGTTTTATAATTCCGCTAATTTTCTTGGTCATGGGTTAAAACATTTTATTATTATTATTTTTTATCCTAGTTACAAGTGAAACTATATCGTTAATTCCTTCTTCTTTTTTTGTCCTAACTATTATGAATGTTCCTTAGGTGATATGGAATACATTTTGCATGATTTAATTTTTGTTTTGTTTTGAGTAATAGTTTCTTCTTGGAGCACACTTCATTCATATTCTATTAGGAGAAATAGATTATGGAGATTGAGGTTGATGATATTTTTGACATGGGTTCATCACAATCGCAATTTAATTTCAACTTACTAATGACTTTATTTTCTAAGTTTAAGATTTCCACTTTTTTCTGATTTATAACTTTGCAATGGTGTAGTGATTTGTCTTCTACATAATTTTTTTTGAAATTGGCTTTTTTTTTTTCCTTTAAAATATTTTTTAATATCTTATTTCTTACGCCTATGTCTTGGATCTCATTTCTTGATAGATTTTATGTATTACTTTCTTTTGTGTTTGAGCTTATGGACTTTGTTCATTTTCCTCCCATTGATATGTGAAAGATATATTAAAGTTTTGGTGAGTGGTTTGGGAGGATGTTTGACTTTAATAAGCATCATGATATTTTTGGCATGTTTCAATTTCTTTATTCCCATCATATGTATATTTTTTTCTATGGTTTTATATCATGCATCTCTAGCACGTCAATCTAAGTAGGTTAACTCAAACACATCAATCTATAATTGATCTCATAATAACTCTAACACTCATGTGACAAGTATTTCTTGCTCATTCATGTATTGGTTAACATCCCTTTCTGGTTGTACTCTAGTAATTCTTGTCAAATAAATATTTTTCTTATATATCTTTCAATTTTTTAAATAATTTATTTCTAAAAAATGTAAGTTGAATGAAATATGGCATTGAGGATTTCCATCACATATACCAATTGTATGCTAGTCCATTAAAGGGCATGGATGATATTTTATTTTTTATCCTTGATTTTGAACATTATGTATGTTGAAATTATTCTACCTTGTTTATCTTTTCCACTCTCTATTTTTCATTTCCATTAAATCTCAACAATTATACCTTCATGCATAACAAATGAATGTACCTTGGCAATTTATTATGGTCTATGGTAGGGGTTAGAGGAATGAGATGGTGATTGTGAGTGAATTGGGAAAAACAATTTTTTTTTAGACCTTATGCTTACATTGACAAGAAATAGATGTATTTGGAGTATGGTTGATTTTAAGTCTTCCTTTTCTTGTTTTATATATTTCTTTAATTCATCCTAGCTTTGGTTGATTCCAACCTTGAATTTCTCCCTATCAAGGATTTTTTATAATATATATTTTCCCAAAGTGCTCTTCCATCTTTCCAATGTTAGTGTTTTTTCTATATTAGTGACCATTTTATTTTTTGTAAAGTCTAGAAGCCTTGAACATGATGTTTAATTGGCAGTTTTATGGTGTGGAAAGGCATTCCAACCTCCAAAAGTCCTAGCCTCAACAAGTTTTGGCATGCACAAATTTTCTACAACAATTTCCATGATAATGAAGTGTTATGTTTCATGATATTCGAGGTCCAAATCCCCCCAATTTATCTATGGGCTGCATGTTGGGGGTAGTGTGGTTCACCTAGGGGTTATATTGGTAGCGGTCATAATCAAACTTGTGTCACACAAGTACGAGACTGATCTAGTTTCTAATTCCTCTAGTATTAACAAAAACAAACAAACAACAATATATTTTGTTATAAAGAAAGATAGTCATAAGAATATTTCATTTTTTTAACCTACAATGATATTCCTACATATATTTTGATCGAGTTGTCTTTAGTGAGACTTTTTGGAAGCTTTTCTGGTGGATTTTTCCAGTCTAATTTCTCTAAAATCCAGTAAGAATTTATTGAAATCACAAGCTTGATGGATAACCCCTACACTGTTGAAGTGCCCTAAGGGTTTTTCAAGGTGTTGAATCCATATATACATTCAAAAACCCAGTTTAAATAACAAAAATCAAGATATCACCTCAAATGTTTCTGCTGGATTCGACACCGGAAAGTCCAAAAAGTCGCACTAAAGACAACTCCTATTTTGATTTCAAACATGCAATATCCCATTAAAATATCTTTTATAGAAAAAAAACAAATATATACACATATATCTCCACTTCCGTGTTGATCCAAGCCTCACGTCATGTTAATCATGAATAGCCACTATCAATGTTGATCAAAGCCTCACGTCATATTAATCATGAATATCCTTCAATCCACGGGCCACTTGGCTGGCCATGTGGGATGGAAACCAATAGTTCCAGTCTATATAATTATTAATGTGGTCTGGTTGTATATGCCCACCCCTAGATAATGTACTTGTTTAAATTTAATGGTGGATATATACAACCAAACCTTATTAATGACTCTATAAACTGTAAAATATGTATTTTGATGTGGGACCGTGCGGGGTAGGCACAAGTTGTTAAATTCACATATGTTGCCAACAATCACAATCATTGTATGTGAGTAAACTACAACGCATAAGATCATCATGGTAATTCATCATAATAAGGAAAGTCTTTGTGGCTACAAACCTGGAAATAACATTAATTGTTAATGTAACTTGCTCTTGGATATGTCTCGACAAGTCGAACACCATCCTATCACCTTCGGTCTGAGCTCCTAAATGCAAATAGTTGATGGAGTTGTGTTTAGTGTGACTTTTTGGAGTTTCTAGTGCCAGAATCAGCTGGTAAAATTTGAGGTGAAATCTTGATTTGTGTTATTTAAACTAGTTTTTTTACTGTATATATGGATTCAACAGTATGAATAACCCCTAAGGCTCTTTCGATTGTGCAGGAATTACCATGAAAATTGTGATTTAAATGAATTCATGCAAGATTTTTAAAGAAATTTGATCAGAAAAATCCACCGAAAAAGTCTCTGAAAAGTTGCACTAAAGGCAACTCGATGTTCTTCTTCTCAATGTTCATGCACTCCCTATTTGGACCCACATTGGGTGTTTTATAGCTATCACGAACATGGAGAATTATGATGGCTCTTCATTTGTTGCAGTGCACTCTCATCCCACCATAATTTTCTTGGTTCCTTTGGGGATCGAATTGGCCTTCTTAAATGATAGTGTGGTTTTCCCCACATCACAAGATTTCATGTTTAATTATGGTGTGGAGGATCTCTTGATAGCCCTCCACCTTCTAGCCACACTGGTTCTTGTTATATAGATTTTTGCATCAAATTGGGAGCCTTGATGTCTTTGACCAACATTCAACTTGAAATAAGTGTCCCTTAACCATGGTCTTATTTTTTCCTTTATTAACTTTTATTACATGAACTTTTAACCCAGGTCTGTTACATTCATCTATGAGTTGTTCATTTAAAAACATCTAGGACAAAGCCAATAGTTCATATTACCCATTATTGAATTCAATCTTAGTGATTGCTAGGTTAATGCAAGCTCCAATGTTTCATGCATTTTTGTGGAGAGTACAATATCACAATCCTTGTGATAGTGGTTCATGTTGAATTCTTGGTAATTTCAAATGATTTCTTTACTATTCATCACTTTCCAAATTTCTTTTTATTCATGTAGTATTCACCCTCTATAGCCTGATGCAGATTTTGCGAGATGGCTAGTCCAATGGAATTCTACACCATAAATACCCCTTGCATGCCAAGTACAAAGAATATTACTAGTTGATTTCCAAATCTTAGGATCTTTTTTCATTCATTTTTTATTTCCTTTTAGAGAGAGTGGCGAGCTACAATCTAGTTATGGACATTATTGCTAAGGCAACCCCTTCACCAACGGAATGTACTCTTCCTTCTAGATTTCGTGCCAAAATATGTACAACTCTCATCTTTATTCCAATAATTATCAAATGATGTTTTATAATGATTTCATTTATGGAATTTTTAGAATTCAACTTTTGGATGGACTTGGTGGGTTTGAACTCTATAGGCATTCATCACTATAAGATCCTCTCATTTTTTACTATTATACATGATTACATTTGTTCTCATGAAATAACATCATCTTTTCTATGGAATTTAGTCCAACTATTTTAGAAGCTAAGATTTGTTCAAAAATAGTGTATTTATAGATTTATCCAATATATTGCTTAGAGATTTATATATTTTGTTAAAAGATGGTTGTATTTGCATCAGGAATAGGATGTGTATCTATGATTAGGGTAATTGTGTTACTTTTATAAAATTAATAATATAAATTGAAAAAAATAAAGTTAATAAAATAAAAATTAATTAATTATTAAATAATAGTTGATCATTTCAATTAAAAAACTCAAAAACGGATGCCACAATAATTATAAAACTTTAAAATTACATCTATATTAATCTCAAATTTTTTAATCATCTAAAAAAATTAGGTTATTATTTCTTTTAATCCCTCTTAATACTTATTAGATTTGGGATTAAGGTGGATAGACACAAAAAAGTTCCATTCAATTACCACTCCTAAACATCCACCTATCAATAATATAAGAGTTAGAATTAATAGATAAGAAAATATATTTTTGAAGTGAATATCAATTTTTATATGTCATAAACATAATAAAAACTTTCAAACATTAAAAAATAGTTATATGAATTAGAGTTAACCATACAATACGCAATTTTTAACCAATATGAAATATGAAATGAGAATTAAGCTGGACAGAAACACACCAAAAAAGACATTTCCATTCACTTACTAATACTAAGCATCCACCCATCAATAATATAAGAGTGAAAATTGATAGATGGGAAAATATTAGCATCCACCCATCAATAATATAAGAGTGAAAATCGATAGATGGGAAAATATTGTTTGAAGTGAATATCCGTTTTTATCTATCATGAATATAATAAAGACTTTCCAAAACCTTTACTTTTAAGACAATAAAAGCATTAAAAAATAATTATATGAATAAGACTTGACAATACAATATATTAGCCAATGCGAAATGCAGATTAAAGTGGATAGACAAAAAAAAATTCCAAGGTAGATAAATAAAAAATTAAAAATCCAAAAAAAATCCATTCAATTGTTAATACTAAATATCCACCTATCAATAATATAAATATTTGTATCTATCATAAACATAATTAAAACTTTCAAACAAAACTTTACTTTAAGATAATAAAAGCATTAACAAATAATTGTATGAATACAAGTTGACCATACAATATGTATTTTTAGCCAATGTGAAATGCTTAGGTCTCGTTATATTAGAAGTCTTGTAGTGAGTATCTTTAGAATCCATTTATTAGGTTGATGGACACTTTCAAGGGCATACATGATTGTAATGTGGCCAATGTGAAATGCTTATCTCTAGTTATGTTAGAAGTCTTGTAGTGAGTATATTTAGAATCCATTTATTAGGTTGATGGACTCTTTCAAGGGTATACATGATTGTAAAGCGTTTGGCGATGTCATTTGACTAGTTCTCGTGATGTATAATTAACTTCAAAGTGGAGCCCTTCTTCACAAGAATAAAAAAAATTTATTCGTTGATGTCATTTAAGGTTTTACCAATTAAAGTATACTTAAATTCAAAGTGATTGCCTAACTTTGAATTGTTTAATTTATTATTTTTTTAAATTAATTTTATAAAATTTATTTAGTGTTACCTATAATCAAGTATGATGTAGGAGTTTATATATATATAAATCCAGAAGATTAAGTGCATAGGTCGGAATAAATTTCCTCTTGCATTGAATCACAACCTCTAAAGTAATTATTATCTGTTTGATTATGAAAATTAATTTTTTCAATTTAACAAATTAAATCAAAGTATAATTTTTTCAATTTAATAATTTTATTAGCTTTCTTTGCAACTTTTAGATGCTAATTTTAATTGGATAATTATCTTAAATATTTTTATTCTTAGTTATCACATTAAAATTAAAAAACATAAAAGTAAATGAAATTAGGTTTAGCCACTGATCGGGGTGCCATCTGGCAGCGGATGATCTAAGCTGTGATGAAGGTTGTACGGTACGTGGCATTGGAGGATGAGAACGCGACTCCCACATGCGTCGAGAGGTGGAACATGACCGACGAGGAACAAGAGAGGACACATCCCAAAATGGTTCATAATGACGTTCATTACTTCAGATGCGAAACAACTCGAGGAACCAGCTGGAATGTCAGAGGGAGATTGGGGAAAGAGCCGTCGGGATTTCTTGAGGTAGGTTAAATCCATGCATTTGATTATTCTTGTAACATTCCTTCTCTGCAAGTTAGTTGGCTCCTGGCACGCGCAACCGAGCAGAACTTGCAGACAACGCTGGTGGTTTGCTTTCACCTATTGGTATATACCCAATTCACCTTTCACTACTACGATGAAGAGGGTATCCGAGTTTCGTTGCATGCACTGGAAAATTTACATCTTTCTCGACTATATTTTCTCTATTTGTAATAATGTCTGTAACTGTATTGTCAAATTTCGAATTTGCTTGAATTCTGAGGAATTTAACCACTTGAAAGGTCAATGTAATTCTTGGTTAGCTCATTTCCTGAAATTGTTGTCTTGGTTTGCAATCGTTGTTAGGGTTAGGTACTGTAAAAAAGTTGTTTCTCATCCCTAGTCTCGATTGGAAATGCAATACTGTCAAACTATTAGGTCTACCTGGGAGTGGGAAAACGCTTGTATTAAGTTGCGTGTAAAGTAGTTTGTTAAATTTAAATTTGCTTGAATTCGAGGAATTTAACCACGAATTCGATGTAATTCTCAGTTGCTCATTCACAAAATTCTTGTCTTGGTTTGCTGTCGTTGTTAGGGTTGGAGATGCTATTAAAAATCTTGTTGCTCATCCCTGATCTATTACTCTAGAAAAATACTGTCAAACTATTAGGTCTACCTGGGAGTGGGAAAACGCTTGTATTAAGTTGCATGATGTCAATGCTGGAAGGGGAAGGGGAGGGTTGAATAACCATTGGTTTTTCCCTGTTTTACTGTTGAATTTCCCTGCTAGTCTTCCTTCAGAAGATAATGGGGTAATGAGTCGCTCTGCTACTTATGTAAAGAGTCTTACAGTGGGTTAGTATAGTGCATGCAGTCATAGGAACAGTATATACGTTCGTATCTGTCGCGCATGCAGTCATGGGCCTCAAGGCCAGCATTATCCCATTGCAGTAATCACCAACCTGTCCATGTCTTATAAATTTTTCTTTAGCTTGTTGGGTTCTTGTCATTATGTTTTTGTTCCATGGATTGTAGTCATTCACCTCAATCTCATATTATTGTCAGACCAAAATCCAACTATGGTGAAGAAGAATAGGGGAAAAAAGGTAGACGCGGAAAAATTCAAGGCCAAAGTTTCGAGTTCGCCAGCTAAGCGAGGTAGGAGATCTAGCAGAGAGGTAATGGAAATCTTATTCCAGGCTTACTTAGAGGAGACACCATGCTTTGTAAAATCCCTCATTCATGGATGGGAGACTGGTGCTAGAACCCAAATCGAGGAAGAGGAAGTCAGTATGGAGTAAGAACTTAACCAGATCATCACAGACCCGGGTCACACCCGGGGAAGAATTTCTCTGTTCCACCACTCTATCAGAACATACTCGCTGATAAAATGCCTTCTTGTTAAGGCAATTATTTCAGTGCACAAAGCTAGAGGAGATCCCAGGGCAGTTACCACTCTGGTAGAGATTAACAGAGGCATTCAGGAAATGAACCTGCACTAGCACCACCAGTGTGTGTGTCTTGGAAGAATTGAGAAGGAAATCCAGTCCATGCATCAGGTTGATATGCTTGGTTTGAACGTCAAAGATCCAGCTCCTGTGGAGTTAGATGACGACTAGCCAGACTAAGTCCTTTTTAGTTTTGATAGCAGATAGCTTTCTGTTTATTATTATGTCAATGTTAGTAAGATCAAACATTGATATCAGCACCTACTTAAAGACAATTCGAAGTAGACTAAGGAAGTACATGTTTTGGATGGCGTTCAATGCATTGAGATGGCCAATAAACCTGGTTTCATAAAAGCGGGTTGAGACCTAATTTTTGTATTTACTAAACTTGCTTTTTTTCATATAAATAGAAAATAGAAAGGACCTACTAAACTTACAAAAAAACGAAATTAAATTTAAAGAAAAAATTTTAGCCCCTCAAAATATTAACAAGCTAAACTTGTGAGTAAAAAAGTTAATTGCCAAAGTTAATCGATTCACTCTTCTGTACCAATGAGATTTCCATCCATGAGTGATTTTAAAGCCCTAATACCCTACGTTTATCATTCACTGTAGAGAGGCATTCATATTGGTGTCTTGGAAAAAGAGGTTCAACATTTCTTGTTTCAGAAAAGCTCTCATTTACCTGTGAAGTATTAAGGAAATGCTTTTTCTGTGGCAATGGAGTGATGCATGCTCCATTGGCGATGGGTGGAGAGGTTAAACATTATTTTGCTCTTTAATTTCATGGATTTTATGCTCCTTCATAGAAAAATTTAACAACCAAATTCTAACCAAAAATTCACCAGAAAAATTACAACCTCAAAACCTTCTACGTCATGACAAGACTACTTTTCTCTGTGAGACTACTTTTCTCTTAACGGCCACGTCATAACCGTTTTTTCAGAGGTTTGTTGGGTTGTTTCTGGAATTTACAGGTAAAGTTGGTAGTTGCGTGTCGAAAACGAATGAAAGAAGCGTGAAGAGATTTCTTCATCACAGAGTAATTAAATAAGCGGCCTTCTTTTTCATTTCTAAATTTAATAGGAACTTCGACGGAATTCTGAATAAAATTTAGCTCTTTTGCTAAATTTAAGAAATAATAAGAAAAATAAAAAATAAAGATTAATTATTAAATTTATTACGCAGAAGGGGAGGAGGTTCCCCTCGGCTTTTCATGGGAAAGGCTATTAAAATATGCCATTTGTCCTTTGGAAATTGACTTTTCTGTCCATCCACTTGTTGGTATGATTGTCCTCCTTTCATGTGGAAAGGCTATTCAAATATGTCATTTGTCCTTTGGCAATTGATTTTTCTCTTCATTCACTTGTTTGTTTGTATGACTCAGCTTCATGGCCATGTTTATTTATTTATAGTTTAGGTTAGGGGTCACAAAGTTTGCTTTTTATTATATATATTATTTTTTCCTCATTTAACAAACAAAGATGAAAATGTTGATTTAACAAAGATGAAAATGTTGATTTATGCATAACGCTTTTTGTAGGACATTTTATTTGGTATTGGTTGATTCCATTAATTGAGATGAGTGACACCATGGGTCTTTGGGGAGGGTTAATTTGAATCATTATTACTATAGGTGTGACACATGGGTTAGTAGATACATGAGAATGAAAAAAAATATTTCATCATTCACATAACTTTACATAACATTGATTTGTTAACTAAATTATGTTGAGGTTTATGGATTAAATAAATTACAATCATGCTTAAAAAGCATGTTTATTTTGGAATAGGGTTTCTATAATTTTAATTTAATTATCAATAAATATTAAGTGGATGGTAGAGATTTAATCTCCATAGAATATATTTTAGAATATTCTTAATAGTATACACAAATTAAAGGCTTAGATTTATTTCCAAAGTAGTTATGTCTTTTTTGCTTTTTTAACTAAACTCATTAATTAAAAAAATGTCATATGAACAAGTGTTAGATATTATGTTATTATTTATATGTTATATATTTTGGGGCCAACGTGCCCAAACATATATGCCAGGTACTGATTTTTATATTGATATATAATAGATTGGCTATAAAGCCCACTCCACGGTAAGAGTACGGGGGGTTGTGCAACTCCACAGTGACAAGCATTGAGGTGTTGATGATGGGTGTTGGTGATGAGGACACCTGGGCCCATGCGGCTTCGGTGTGTGCCACATGATAGAGAGAAAGCCCATCCAGTGAATATAGAGTATATCCTGGTGAAGTGATGGATTACTATCAATCATTATCATTGTTATTATTATTCTAATGAGGATTATGGATGGATGTCAGTTTTGAGCAACCAACTAGTGAGCCTTGAGCTTGGGTTCTAGATTAGTTGGGATGTGTTTTCGATTTATGGCTTGAACGGTGCCTGGAAGCCCTGGAGCAGCATGAGCTCCTTAAAGTCGAGAGATAAGACTTTCCTAGCTGGTTGTAAGTCGCCACTTGGACGCAGGTTCGGGGAAGAGAGATTGTGGTTGGAGCCATATTTTTGGCTCGGTACCTTGGAGTTGGCCATAAATGTATGGTTGTTTTTGGTTTACCATTGTCTATGGAGTTACAACCTTGGCTTGGGGGTGACTCATGGTTGAAATTCATGAATCAAATAGTCTATGGTAGGGTGGAACGTGGAGAACATGTAGCAAGTCATATTTTCTTGGCAGGATAACTATTTTTCTAATGTTGTGTTGATTTATAGAATTATATTTTAAACACTAGATGCATGGTTTTATGTTAAATGTTTTTAATTATTCAATTATCCCACTGCACATTGAAATTATGTGCCAAAATTGTTGTTACATGATGTTTATGGTTGGGTATTAATTCCCTTTGTGTTTAATGCGGTTTTTCTATAAACCCTAGTTGGGGTTTTTTGTTAATATACTTAAAATTTTCTAACTAATTATAATTTCCATTATGGAATCTTGTGGTTATGTTTTATATGTATGTCAAAATATGCTTTACAAACATTCTTCTATTGCAAATGATGTAATTCAGGTACTGTGAGACGTAGACGCAACTATGGTAAAGATTAATCAAGTATTTACAAACATTCTGCTATTGCAAATAATGTAATTCAGGTACTGTGAGACGTAGAAGCAATTGCGGTAAAGATTAATCAAGTATTTACAACATTACAAGGTGGTATCAAAGCTTAATTACAACATTGGGTTTGATTGAGCCTAATAGATTGTTCATCAAATATTTGACAAAAATCGCTGTGGTGGAATTGGGTTAAAATTCTCTGGGAAAAAACATAAGTGCCATGGAAGAATTCAAAAGGTAAAATTATATCTAGTAGAGTAAAAAAATAAATCGAGGAACAATTTGCCAATTTTAACCTTTGAAAGAAAAAATTCCGTGCGTAGGGCACCATTCCTGCATGTTAAGTTCTATTTGGTTTATATATATAAAGAA
Source organism: Pinus albicaulis (assembly GCA_034641835.2). NCBI lineage: Eukaryota > Viridiplantae > Streptophyta > Pinopsida > Pinales > Pinaceae > Pinus > Pinus albicaulis. The sequence goes on along the minus strand of CM076580.1, from coordinate 719,387,836 downwards.
ATGATATAAGACATGTTAAAAGGTATATAGGAATTTTTTCAACGAATTAAGTATAAATTTTTTAGGCCAAGTTCCAGAGTGGAACCTCTCTTTTTCCTACGTTGTCGATTATGTTGCAAAGTTTTGCAGGTCAATGGAATGAACCTTGATTACAAGTGATAAAATGTGATGTTGAATTGATAAATAAAAAACCCACTGGTCAGCTCTACGAAAGAGAGTATGAACCAGGAGAGTCCGGCTCTCCAGAATGCTCTACATTCTCAATAAAATTCAATCAATATATAGCATACATGGATATAGGGAAGTTAGAACCATACCCTAAGAAATAGAAACTAATTCCTATCCTAAGGTTTCATGAACCAACTCACACTAATTAAAGATTCATGAACCAACTCACACTAGTTAAGGATTCTCCATTATCTTTCAACACTCCCCCTTAATGGAGAAGGGGTTCACAAATATGCCTAACATCTCCCTAAACATTTCAAACTTAATTTTTCCAAGAGGCTTAGTGAAAATGTTAGCAAAATTATCACATATTTTACAATATACAAGATGGATTTCTTTTGATTAAAATTTCTCCCTAACAAAGTGGAATTGTGTATCAATGTGTTTATTCTTCTTATGAAACAGAAGATTATTAGCAAGTTTAATTGAGCTTTGGTTGTCGCATCTTATAATTGTTGTATCTTTTTGTTCTTTCCCAACATCCTGGAGAAGTCTTCGCAACCAAACTGCCTCACATATTGTTGCGCACATAGCTTGATACTCTGCTTCCGCTGAAGAAAAGGACACTGTGTTTTGTTTCTTACTGCTCCATGCAATCATCCTGGATCCAATGTTGAATGCATAACATGTTATGGATCTTCGATCGTCTAAATTTCCAACCCTGTCGGAATATGTAAACCCTGTCAATCTAACATCAGAAGAATCAGTATAAAGAATACCATAATCTACAGCTCCTTATAGATACCTTAAAACACCTTTTGCTGTAATCCAATGACTATAAAGTGGTTTGGACATAAATTGACTTAGCACACTAACTACATAAGCCAAATATGATCTGGTAGTAGTTAAGTAGATTAGACTCCCAACCAGTTGACAATAAAGTGTTGCATCTGCCTCTTTAGAACCATCCTCACACTGAAGTTTAATGTTATGTTGTAATGGTATTGCTGCAGTCGTACACTAATCCATCCTGAATCTTTCCAGTAGACCTCTGACATACTTACCTTGGGACAGAAAAGTTTGTCCTGAATCTTTCCAGATCTTAAGACCCAAACAGTATCTTAGTTCACTAAGGTCTTTCATTTCGAAAATTTGTGAAATTTTCTTCTTGATTTCTTTGATCAGATCAACAACATCACCTGTAATAATTAGATCATCTACATACAAAGAAATCAAGACTATGCGCCCCTTTTCATCTTTTGTAGTATACTGATTAGGGTCGTTTTTACTTCTATTGTAACCGTGTTGCAGAAAGAATGAATTTGTCTTTTCATACCATGACTTGGGTGCTTGTTTCAGCCCATATAAAGCTTTCTTTAATCTAGAAAATAAATGTTCTTTCCCTTTCTGGACAAACCCCTCAGGTTGTTCAAAGTAAACTTCCTCTTTCAAATCCCCATTTAAAAATGCAGATTTTACATCTAGTTGGTGAATCATCCAGTGCTTTCTAGTAGCTAAAGCAATCATCATTCTGATAGTGTTTAGTTTATCTACGGGGGCGAAGGTTTCCTCATAGTCAATACCTTCTTTTTGTGAATACCGCTTTGCTACTAATCTAGCTTTTAATTTATCTATGGTTCCATCTGCATTAATCTTGGGTTTATATGACCATTTAAAACCTATGGTTTGTTTCCCTTCAGGTAGTTCAACAAGCTCCCAAGTGTTGGTTTTTAGAATATATTTATATTCATGTTCCATAGCTTCTTTCCATTCACTACATTGATTTGCTTCTCTATAACTAGAAGGTTCAACATCATTCATCATGCTAGTTATAAAGGCATTTTCTCTATATCTAGCAGGCAATTGAATCTGCCTATCTGATCTTCTAAGCGTTGGTGTAGCTTCCAACCTGTTTTGAATTTCCTTTGAAGGACTCGGCTCGATTGATATATCTGAACTTTCTACTTCTCATGGTTGTTACTTGTTTCTTCACTTCCTTCCACCAAAAACAAAATATCCCATTCCTAGTTGCTTTTATCAGATTCATCAGAAACCTGCTCATGGAACATGACATCTCTACTAACAAAAATCTCAATGTGAGTAGAGGGATTAAACAATATATAAGCTTTAAATTGTGAACAATACCCTATAAAGTTACATCTGATGGCTTTTGAATCTAGTTTTCTTCTTTCTTCCTTTGGAATGTGGGAAAATACTTTAGACCCAAATACTCTCAAATGTTTTACCGCAGGCTTGAATCCATATAATGCTTCAAAAGGAGTTTTAAACTGAAGACTTCTTGTAGGACTCCTATTTTTCAAATAAACTAAAGTATTCAATGCTTCAACCCAAAAACCATTTGAAAGATCCTTACCTTTCAACATGCTCCTAGCACACTCCACCATTGTTCTGTTCTTTCTTTCCGCTACTCCGTTTTGCTGAGGAGTATGGGGTACTGTGAATTTTTGTAATATTCCATGGTCTTTACAATACTTGGTAAGTTCCTCCTTCCTGTATTCTCCCCCTGGATCGGAGCGGAGAATTTTTATGTGCTTCCATGTTTGCTTTTCTATCATATATATGAACTGCTTAAAGTATTCAAATGTGTGACTTTTCTTACTCATAAATATACCTAAGAAAACTTTGTGCAGTCATCAACAAACAATAGAAAATATAGTGCACCTCCTAATGACTTTGTTTGCATAGGTCCACATATGTCGGTGTGCACTAATTCAAGTATATCTCGCTTTTTCTTTTCTACTCGAACAGGGAATTCTTCTCTATGCATTTTTCCTAACACACAAGCATCAAAATCATTATGCACTTGTTTTAATGTAGGAAGACCTCTTACCATTTCCTTTTTCTGAAGTAACAACAAATCATTGAAGTTGATGTGACCAAGTCTCTGGTGCCATAGCTCTTCTATAGTCAAACTTGATGTTTTCAAGGCTCAATCTGGTGATGTCCTCACATCCAATTTGTATAGATCTCCTGTTTGAATTCCTGAAGCAATAGTGTTCATGCCATCCAACAAGTCTTTAATATAACAATTAGATTTAAAGAATTCTACCTTGAGATTCTGATCTGTAATCATGGATACAGAAATTAGATTCTTTGTAACTCTGGTTACATACATTACATTATGAATATGTTTGATATTACCATTAGGAAAAATAACATAAATTTTCCCGTACCCTTTGATATGATGACTTCTATCATCACCAAGGTAGATTTGTGCTCCGTTATTGATTTCTTTAAAATCTTCAAACCATTGTCTATTTTATGTCATATGTGTGGATGCTCCTAAATCCACGTACCAGATGTCTGCTTCGACATTTTCATCAAATTCTGGCATGAACAATCAGAAGTCCTGAACATGGTCATCATCTGTGAAATGATCTGCATGTCTTTTATGTCTTTGTTGCTCTTCATGAAATTTCTTCTTCCTGCACTCCTTAGCCATATGTCTGATTTTTCCACAATAAAAACATTTTACTATAGAGTCGTTCATATCCAGATACATACCTTGAGCTTGATTCAGTATTTTCTGTGGATTTCCTCTGTTTTTTCTATGATGGATTTCCTTTTGATTTGAAGGATTTCCATTAACGCAAGATTTGCACTCTGGGTTTTTAGAGTCAATCTTCTTTCTTCTTCTTGCATTAATATTCCTGTCAGTTCTTCAAACTTTGGGATTTTCTCTCTCGCATTTATCCCAGTGATGAACATTTGGTAATCATCAGTCATACCATTCATGGTAATCGTGACCAAATTTGCATCTGCTACTATCTCACTGATGTTTGCCAATTTGTTCTTCAGATCTTTGATCCACGATATGAAAGAAGCAATTGTTTCATTCTCCTCCATATTTATGGATAGAATCTGGCTCTTCAAGAACAGAAGATGATTTGTATTCCTGATCTCATACAAATCCTTCAATACTGTCCAAATCTTGCTTACTGATTTTCATTCTCTAATAGCGGTATGCTGCAGTATTTCACTGACATCTTCAGCAACATCTTTACTCTACCTTCTCTCTTCTCCCAATCTGGAATCGACGTGGCTCCCGCTACTGGCTTTGGCTCATCCCCATTTGAAATCGTCCAGGCACTCTGTGCTTCTAGCACAGTTTACATCTTGAACTTCCAATTAGAGTAATTGGAACCATCGAGCTTGTTTCTCTAATTCAAGTACGCTTCGATTATTTTATTATTCATCTTTGAAGATTCAAAAAAAAGCCTTCAATTAATTGATAGGGGGAAAAATGATGGATCTACCTAGATCCTTACAGAAATCAATATCACGATACAGATCTACCTGATCTGTGATCAATCCACCGGGTTATTTTACACGCTGTGCGACAGGCTCTCGAATCCTCTACACCAGTAAGATCTGCTTTATATATCTTCGTTCATCGGCGAAATTTCACTGAATCTCTTCATCGGGGGCCTTTCACTAAATTTATTCCTTCATCAGTGGTGTCCACTAGCTCAGATCTATTTTAGATTTCCTCAATGCACAAACTCACCCAATTTCCACGACTATCGCACCGGAAATGAAACTCAGTAATTCATCCCGTAATCGGCGCATCTGTTCAGCTCAAATTCGTGCCATCGGAATGACTGTTACTGCAGGAAACACGGCGATCGACACAATTGTTCCTCAATAACCAGCGCTGATCTGCCAAAATGCCTGATAAAAAAAAAAAAATCACTCATACATCAGGGGCTTCTCCTCTGCCACATGGATACTCACAGGGATCACAACACTCCAGCTATGATTCGACCCTAGAGCTCCGATACCATGATAAAATGTGATGTTGAATTAATAAATTAAAAACCCACTGGTCAGCTCTACGAAAGAGAGTCTGAACCAGGAGAATCTGGCTCTGCAGAACACTCTACATTCTCAATACAATTCAATCAATATATAACATACATGGATATAGGGAAGTTAGAACCATACCCTAAGAAATAGAAACTAATTCCTATCCTAAGGTTTCGTGAACCAAATCACACTAATTAAGTATTCTCCATTATCTTTCAACAACAAGGTGGAATTCATGGGTGACGTTGAACAAGCCTATTGGAATACATATACTGTTAGAACATTATAAAAGTGAACCTGTGCTCAAAACATTATAAAAGTGAGCCACGATGTTCAGGGAGAAGGACCATAGTGGCAGGGCATGAATTCAAAGTATGTTATGTGACGGAGATGTTCTACGTCTATGGACACAACAATTTTTGTTAGAGTAGAACAATGCGACATGATAAAATGAGGACAAAGTAGTAATGGTTTCGGGGAGGGGAAAAACCATGATAGTGAAAACCCCCTTATTGTTTTTTATCATCAATCTTCATGTTGATTGTGGGTCGTCGATTGAATATATATATATATATATAATTGGAGGAGTAAGTCTCATGGATTTATGGATTATCGGAACATGGGAATATGGTGGACCCAGAGCTTGTGGTATTTGACAACAACATAGGTGGGGAAAACATGGGAAAATATGCAACATAGGGGTTGTGTTTGCTTTGGGTATATTTTACACATTTTAATTATGTTTTTTTTATGATCTGTACGCGTGATCTATATAAATTTTCATAGTATATATGTTGGTGGAAAATTTATTTTATATATCGTTATTAGAGGAGATGGGGAGTGTATATATATATGTTGATCTCCAATGTTTTTTTTTGCTGTGTAGACTTTAGAAAGGCTTTCGATACGATTCCTAGAAATAACCTATGGAATATATTAGAAGAGCTAAAGGTTCCTTTTGAGTTGAGAGCTACCTCTATAAGGTTATACGAGAATGTAATTTCTAAGTTGAAGAGCGATGGGGGGTGGTCGAAAGATACTAAGTGTAATATCGCAGTTAAAGAAGGTTGCCCCCTCTCGCCTACCCTATTTTGCATTTACATCGACAAGCTAGAAGGTTGTTTGGAGGAAGCAGGTTGTGCTAGAACGATCTTAGCTGGAATAGTCATCATCCTTCTTCTCTATGCTAATGATATTGTTCTTTTGGCAAGGTGCCCATCTGATCTTGATAAACAACTAAGACTTCTTAATGATTTTTTTCTCTACCATAGGTATGACTATTAACACTAAAAAAACAAAAGTTATGATTATAAAATCCAAGAAAGACACTTACGCTAATTTTGTGTATGACAATAGCAACTTGGAGGAAGTGTCTTCTTACAAGTACCTAGGAATTGATATTCATCAAAAGCTCAATTGGAACTATAGCATTGAGAAAAGGATTAATGGATGGTGGAAAGCTTATTTTGGTCTTGAAATAAGTGTAAAGAAACAAGCCTTGTGATGTGGGATAAAAATAAGCTCCTCTTTGAAACATTAGTCACTCGTGTAATCTTGCATGGATGTGAGGTTTGGGGTTGCAGCATCTCTAGAGAATCCTGCAACCCCAAACCTCATATATATATTTATTTGTTTATTAGTAAACGTGGCTAGGTAATAGGAGATGGGTGTATATATATAAACCAATTTAGGCTAGTGTTGAGAGTATATGGTGGACCCCTTGGGGGTGTAGCTATATATGCCACGTGGGAGTTAAGAAAGAATAATCCCATGTGATGGCGATATAACCAACCAATGCACGTTGGCTAGGTTACATGAAGCCACAAGTTGTCGCACATTAAGAATAGAGTGAGAACAATAATAAAATATTATATTAATCTGTGTAGCTTAATGAGGAATTTTACTTTTTAATAATTGAGAAAGAAGAAGCGAGAGTAGTAGAACTTTGGAGGGGAATAACTTTAAACCCAAAAGTCAGAATTTAACTTGAAATAGTCAAAAGAAAGGGATATCTGAGAAGAATACATCTGGAAAGTTTGGAAGTGGAATTAGTGGCAAGAAATCCATAGAAATTAAGGAGAAAGTTACAAGAATCTTTAGAAGAAGAATTTGAGGTCAGTTAAAACTTCTGCAAGGTGTAACTTTCTACCAAGGTGTCAAAATTTCAATTTTTTTAAAGTAAATCGTCAACATAAATTTAGAGGCGACCAAAACACACTGGTGGCCTTAGAATTTTGATTTCATAAAAAAAATTCAAGGAATTTATTTGAAAGAAGTGTATAGGTCTAGTAGGTAACATAAATCACGAGAATTCAAGAAATGAGAGATATGCTAGCCATTAATAGTCTAGAAGAGGAGGTTAGAATAATGGATATGAATATGGGGGATAACAAGACATAATAAAATGGTCATGGAATGAATAGGCCATAAAATGGAGAGTTGGAGGAGACCATGAGAAGCCTCAAGATGGAGGTTTTCAGTTTTAAAGCTTATAATATCAAACTTGTAAAAGAACAAGAACAACTCAACATCTAAATTCCGCAACTCTTGAATATAATTCAGTAAGAATTGGACCAACAATCTGAGTCCAGAAAAGCTCATCAAAATGAGCATAGATTTGGTAAACGAGGTGTTGGATGTTCAAGAAAGGAATAGGAGTGATGATCAATACAAATTATATGTAGAAAAGAGATCACACAAGAGGGGTTATATTACCTCAAAGACAGATAACAACACTATTTTGTCACTAGAGAGAAGGTTCTGGAAGAGGAAGTATTACAAGGAAATCCTACAGGGGGATTTGAAAAATATTAAACCTACAAATTTTAATGGGGAGCATAAAAGGGCGAAGAAGTTAAGGTTTGGTTATTGGATATGCAGAGATATTTGTAGCTGTTTATTTTTTTCTTCAAATATGGAAGCTCGAATTTCTATATACCAGCTTAAAGGAAAAGCTTACCTATGGTGGGAAAAACTCAAGGAAGTGAAGCATTTGGATAAGAACGAGTTGAAATGGCAAAAATTTAAGGAATATTTCCAAAGGAAATATTTAATGGAAAATTATTATGAAAAGAAGATGTAGGAGTTTTTTGAAATGAAGTTGGGAAACATGATTATGGAGGAATATGACCAGAATTCATATAGTTGTTGAGATATGTTAGCTTTATAAAATATGATAAGGTAAAAAGCTAGAGGTATGATAGTGGGTTCATCATTCAAGAATGAGTCACAAGTGAGACAATAATCAACTCAAGTTTCCAATGAACCGAGGGGAAATGACTTTTCAAGAAAGAAACCCTTAGTAAAACCTATCAGATGTTGGGGCTATCAAGGATATCATAGATTTAAATATTTCCCTTATAAGGGCGGAAGTAATAAGAAAGTGCATAATATGAAAGAAAATGACATTGTGGAGGATGTGGTTAGAAGCATGCCCAAGATCTATGCCACATTAGATAACAAGCAGGTTGAACACCATGCACACATGATTTAAATTGGAGGTAAGTTACATAATCATCCTATTGCAATTTTAATTGATTTAGTAACCAATCATAGTTATAATCACTCAAAATTAGTAGAGAAATGTAATTCGAAGAAAACTAATCATCGAAAGGCATGGTTGGTTCAATTAGATACAAGAGTAAAAATAAGAGTTACAGAACTAGTGAAAGGGTGTCCAATTGATTTGAATATACTAAGTACTAAGGTTGAGATTAATATACTTTTCCTAGGATCATATGATTTCTTTATCAGTATGGATTGACTGGGGAAGCATCATTCAATTTTGGATTGATATAATATTTTTTTTTTTTGTATTGATGATGAAGATTAGTAGAGACAGGTCCATGGATTTCTTAGATCGATATCTATTAGGGAGATATCAACTCTGTAGTTACGGAAGAATTTTAGAAAAGGATTTCCATCTCTAGAAGTTCATCTAGAGGAACCCAATAGGGATCAACAAGCTAATTCAGAGGATGTATTTGCTAAAATTCTAGGATTACCTCAAAGAAGGTATATAGATTTCTCAATTGATTTGGTGTTTGGACCTACTCCAATTTCTAAAGTACGTTACAGGATGAGTACTCCAGAGCTTAGAGAAATATGGATACAATTGGAGGAGTTATTGAAGAAGGGGTATATGTGACCTAATTTATTTCCATGGGCTACTTTAGTCTTTTTTGTTAGGAAAAAGGATGGAACATTGCATTTATGTGTGGATTTTTGACAACACAATAAAATGATTATCAATAATACATATCCATTGCCAATGATATATGATATATTTGATCAACTTCAAGGATCTAAGGTGTTTTCCAATATTTATTTGAGGTCAGGGTATGACCAATTGTGGATTAATGAAGAATATATCAGTAAGACAACTTTCCAAACTCACTATGGACATTATGAGTAAGTTGTGGTGCCTTTTGGATTAATGAATGCACCATGTGTTTTCATATGTTTAATGAATGATGTCTCTTTGTTATATTTGGATACATATGTTATTGTTTTTATGGATGATATATTTGTATATTCTAAATTAGAAGAGGAGCAAGAGAAACATCTAAGTGTGGTTTTACAAGAGCTTCAAGAACACTAGGTGTATGATAAGATCAGCAAGTGTTCTTTAGAAACAAATTAATTATTTGAGCCATATTATTTAGTTGTATGGGATAGTTGTATACCCAAAAAATATTAAGGCCATCAGGGATGGAAAAAACCAAAAAATGCTATAGAAGTAAGGTCTTTTATGGGACTACTTGGTTATTACAAAATATTCATTAAAGGATTTTCTAGAATTCCCCATCCCATCACTTTGTTGCAGAGGAAAGGCATTAAAATTGAATGGAACTTTGAGTATGAGGAAGCCTTTCAAAAATTAAATGGCATATTAACAAGTGCTCCAAATGAGGGATTTCTGGTATGAACTAATGCATGTTGAGAAGGTTTGGGAGGATTGCTTATGTAAAATGGGGATGTGGTATGTTACAAGTCTAAGAAGTTAAGGGACTATGAGAAAAAATATTATTCACATGACTTGGAATTCACAACTATCATTCATGCTGTTAAGATGTATAAATATTATGTTATGGGATGAAGATTCAAATTGAATATAGATCACTATGGTTTGTGACACTTGTTTTAGCTGTCGAATCTGAATGTTTGGTAGATTAGGTGGCTTGAATTATTTGTTTGTTTGAGCTAAGGTGTTTTCCAAGATTGATTTGAGGTCACCAATTGTGGATTAAGAAAGAAGATATGAGTAAGAAAACTTTTTAACTCACTATGGAAATTATGAGTTCCTAGTGGTGTGCTTTGGATTAACCAATGCTCTAGGTGTTTTCATGTGTTTAATGAATGACTTATTTCGAGAATATTTGGATATGTTTGTTCTTGTTTTTCTGGATTATATATTGGTGTATTATAAATAAGAAGAGGAGCATGATTAACATCTAAGGATGGTTTTACATGTGCTTCTAGAACACCAGTTGTATGCTAAGATCAATAAGTGTTATTTTTATTAGAAACATATTCATTATTGAGGCCATATTATTTCATAGGATGTGATACTATTGTAGACCTTGAAAATACTAAGGCCATCAAGGAATGGCCAACACTAAAAAATGTTTTGAAAGTCAGGTATTTTATGGTCCTAGCTAGTTATTATAGAAGAGCCATTGAAGGTTTTTCTAGTATTTCCCATCCTATCACTTCATTTCAGAGTAAAGGAATTAAATTTGAATGGACCTTTGAGTGTGAGGAGGCATTTCAACATGTAATGGCACATTTCAACATGTAAAGGCCTTGTTAAAAAGTGATCCCAATTAGGATTTCTAGTATGCACTATTGCATGTCAAGAAGGTTTTGGAGGAGTGCTTATGTAGAATGTGCATGTAGTATGTTACGAGTCTAGGAAGTGGAAGGACTATGAGAAAAATTATGTTGCACATGACTTGGAATTGAAAATTATCATTCATGCTCTTAATATGCAAAGATATTATCTTATGGGACGATGATTCGAATTACAAATAGATCATTATGGTTTGTGGCACTTGTTTGAGCAGTGGAATATGATTTCTTAGAAGATCAGGTGGCTTGAATTATTTGCTAAATAGGATTTTGAAATTAAGTAAATTAAAGGAAAAGAGAATAAAGTGGTAGATTCTCTGAGCCAAAGATTGAATTTTATGTGAACTTCCATGGTAGGTATATGTAAGGTGGATATACTATCCAAATTTAAAGAATCTATCAAATTATATTAGCACTATGTGGCCATCAAGAATAGTTTACTACGGGAAAAAAGGTAGAGGCTTTCATATAGGTGTTTTGGATCTATATCACATTTGATAACGAGAAGGTTGAACACCAAGTGAACATGATTTAGATCAATGGTAAGCTACATAATCAACATATTTCAATTTTAATTGATTTTGGAACTAGTCATAGTTATAATGACTCAAAATTAATAGAGAAATTTAGTTTGGAGAAAACCAAGCACGCAAAGGCATGACTGGTTCAATTAGATATAAGAGTAAAAAGAAGAGTTACGGGACTAGTGAAAGGATGTCCAATTTATTTGAACACACTAAGTACTAAGGTTGATTTTAATATAATTTTTGTAGGATCATATGATTTCCTATGTAGAAATTAATGTATAGATTCTAAACTGCTCATGAAACTTACTAAATCCCAAGAATAGAAGCTACTATACTGGTCTGCGGAAGCAAATTCACGATCAAGAGAACAAATCATCAACATGCATCAATATTCAAAACACATACACAAAGATCTATCTAGGGGAAAGAAACTTCTCAAAACCCTTTACTATTTGTATTGCATTAATCAAATAATCTGGATGAATGCACTATGCTTGCTCAAAATTGAGCACAACTTGCACCTGTATCTTCTATCCTCTACCTAATTGACTGAACTTGACCAATTCTTATCCAAATTTTCAAGCCTCTAAGATCCTATTTCCTTGCATTGTTCCTTGAGGAACTAAGCCCCTATTAAATGGGAAATTCCTCCAAAATTCTTGTACAATTCCAAGGATTGATCTCCTGAACAATACCATGAACTATACACTCAATATAGGATATAATTAATTTTACATTGCCTTGGAAAATTGATCCGGATTTATGCAGGAACGCAACAGAATAAACATATAACCATAAATACAGAGATGCGGCGGAAATAACACTTTATTTCATTAATATCAAAGAACTGAAATTTGCTTACAGACAGAATGGAAATAAAACTAGCTAGGGCGCTGGTAGCTATCTCTGAGAAGAGATGTGGCGGCTACAGGCCTCTGAACTGAGTTACAATGAGGCTCGAGGGCCTATTGATTATTGAGAAACAATGGAGAATCCTAAACATCCAAAAACCTAACCCTAGGAGATGAAGCGCCAAAACTATGGGCCCCGTTTGGGTAAATTGGTGTTTCAACTTCCCAGGGACGTAACTTTGGCATACTATCTCCGTTTGACGCACATGATACATCATTAGAAAGCTCTATCCGAGGACTAAAACTTTCGGGACGAATTGGATGATCCAATTTGCTGGTAAAACGATACCCAAAAAACGTCGTTTAGGGCCTCAAAACGGCTCCGGAAGTTCAGGACCCAAAAAACTGCTAAAAATAGTAAGTTATGCCGAAACTGAAAAACTGAAAGAGACAATGGTGGGGGCCCAAGTGGAATAGGCGGGTGGCCACCAATATCCACTGGATCATTCCTCCCCCATTAGGAAGCAATGGTCCCCATTGCGTTATGTTCCTCCATGAGATGAGGAAAATTATGCTGAACTGGGTCCCTGGTGAACCACTTTCCTTGATGCAGGAGTTGGCCAGCTTTGACAATCCGATACAGTTGGATATTTTTTTGGTGAGTATTATTGATTTTCATGTCCATGATACAATGCGTGGTGGCTTTTTCTGTCGATGCAGGTTTAACTCTGTTGGTGTGAGTTGTTCTGCAATGTCTGAGGTGTCCAGTAGAGGTGGGAAGTAAGGACAAAGGCGATCCACATTGAAGACTGGGTGCAGACCAAGGAATGGTGGAATACTGAGCTTGAAGGCATTGTTCCCTACATCCTTGGTGATGGTGTACGGCCCGTATCGGAGCAGGCGAAGCTTGCAGTGGGGTCCAGTGAGGCACTCCTTCTGCAAATGTAGCCATACTTTGTCGCCCACCTGGAAGTTGTGTGGCACCCGGTGTTGATCATGGCGTTGCTTGTACTTGGCATTGGCTCTGTCCAATATATCATGAACCCGATGGCGGATGTGTTGAATGCGCTCGATGAAGCTACTGGCTTTGTCAACTTCAAACTGGACATGAGCTGAATTGGCCTGAGCAGCTGCAAATGGCATGGCTACGTTAATGGGACATAGTGGCTGGAATCCCAAGCCCACCTGAAAGGGGCTATGGCCGATTGAACTATGGAGAGCCCGATTATAACTATGTTGTACATAGGGGAGGCTCTCGTCCCATGTGCGTGGATGCTTTGAATTGTACATGTGCAGAATGTGTACAATCATTCTGTTGACGACCTCTGTCTGGCCATCTGTTTGGGGATGGAAGGCTGTGGACTTGGTGAGCTTTGTGTCCATCATTGACCAGAGGCTGGACCAAAATGTGCTGAGGAACCTGCTATCTCGATCTGATATGATAGACTGTGGGATCCAAAAGTGCACCCATACTCGTTCAAAGAAGAGTTTAGCAGTGGCTTCTGCTGTGATATTCTTCTTACAGGCCGCCATAATGGCCATCTTCGAGAATCTGTCAACGACCACGAAAACACAGTCATTGCCATTCTTAGTAGAGGGCAGGCCCGACATGTAATCCATGGAGATGGATTCCCACGGTCGACTAGGGGTAGGTAGTGGAGTATATAGGCCTTGCTTCTTGATGGTCGGTTTGGCAATGGCACAAGCAGTGCAGGATCTGATGTGCTTCTCGGCATCCTTTCGAAGGTTCGGCCAATAGAAATACTTCTGTAGTATTGCTACTGTTTTCTCGACCCCGAAATGCCCAGCGACTTGACTGTAGTGTGCTTCCCATATCATCTTGGCACGCTCGCTTGAAGGAACACAAAGGTGTCCCAGGTGACATAAAAGTGCATCTTGGAGGTGGAAATTTGGAACTTGCGTACCCCCCAAGAGTGCCTTGTAAGTGTGGCCGAATTCTGGGTCACTCTCATAGAGAAGCGGCCAATCAGAAGTCTCGTGCCCACAAGAGTTGAGCACGGTGGTGAGCGCCACGATCGGTGGTCGGTTGAGGCAGTCTGCAACATTATTGGTGCTACCCTTCTTGTACTTGATGTTCAAATGAAACTGTTGCAGATATGTGGACCACTTCTGATGGCGATCATTCTACAACTTCCCTTGTGTCTGTATGAACTATAGGGGCCGGTGGTCTGTGTGGATGATTGTTTCCTTCCCCAAAATGTAATGCTTCCATTGTTGAGCAAAAGCTTGATAATGAATTTTTAGGCAAATGACACAAACTAAACTTGAGAAATGATCACTAAATATGCAAATCCTCTAACTAAACAGTTAAACACTAATGATGCAATACTTTGTCCTAAGCTTTTCTATTCTATGATTAATTCCTAGTTCTATTCTGCAATTTAATTGAATGTCACAGAACCTATACTCAAAGAGTTATTGGTTTCTTGTTCAAAGTAGTTCTTTTGAGGAAGAGCTCTGTTTATAAAATGATGAGGAGATTGCAGAGATACTTCAGACCTTATAGTGATGTTATCTTCTGTTCCTATGGTTATGGATCACTTTGTAGTTTTCAGAACAAAAAGATATTTGTAAATAATGAAGGCTGTCTTGTAAATCCTAACAACTAAAGTAACTTATTGTGCAAAGGATGACAGTGTGACTATGAGATGCAAGTGCAATGAGTTAATTTAAGCATGAACCTAAGATGCTTCTAAACTAGAACAATGTTAAGCTATAAGTCATCATCAAACTTGAAATGAAGTAACTGATCATGAATTAAATGCAAATGAAACTCCGGAGTTGTTCTAACTATACTAACATGCATTAATCTATGAAGTTACACAATCTGTTTGTTCATCATTAGTGATATTTTGGAAGAGTTCTTTCTTGTGGAAGAGGTAGAACAATTCTAACTGTGTACTTGTATGCAATTGAAAACAAATGAACTGAAAGAAAATGAAAAACTAAGTTATCACACCCATACCCTACTCGACATTATGATATCTTGGGCAAGCGTTTAAGAGTGAGATCAGAGTTGATACTTAGTACAAACAAACAACTAAATCTTTCATTATCACAGTCATGTCTTGAACTTCTTAAGGATGTATTGGAAGAATTTCTTCTTGTGGAAGAGTGATTAGAACAAATGTAACTGTGATAGTGAATAGCAAAAACTACAACTAATTCCTACAATACTATAGTTATTCATCACTCATTGTTATGATCTGTTGGAAGAATGTCTTCTTGTGGAAGAACTGGAATGAATATAACTACAGTATCTAGTTAAAAACAAATACAAATTCAACTCCTATCCTACAATACCATAGTCATTAATCATTCATCATTTTGGTTTGTTGGAAGAGTGTCTTCTTGTGGAAGAGCTGGAACGAATATGACTACAGTAGCTAGTTAAAACAAATACAAATTTAACTCCTATCCTACAATACCATAGTCATTAAACATTCATCATTTTGGTCTGTTGGAAGAGTGTCTTCTTGTGGAAGAACTGGAACGAATACGACTACGGTAGATAAAACAAAACAACTACCAATTCAAATGCAAAACGTAAAGGCAGCTAGGAAAAACTTATCTAGTTTACGCAAAAGAAATCCGTGCAAGAGGCAGGGGCCCTCTACCACTTGACGGCATTCAACTCCAAATTAAATCACGCCTTCAAAATAACTTTTTCTGCTCCATTAACGATGCAAAAGTTTGAACATGACACTCTGCGTTTCGGGAATGTATCACAGAGTTTGCACAAAATCTAGCAGCAAATCTAACATAAAATCTCTAACTAAGCTCTCGGTCTACTCAAGAGTTTATAAAGTAAATGCAAGTAACAATAATTACAACAATTTAGGAATAATGTCTTTCCTTATCCGAATCATCTTAGGAGTCTTTGAGGTGGCTACGTGAAGGAGAAAAGACACCTGGACTGAGACAATCCTAGTAGGAGTCTTCCTTCACAAATGTGTTCCCACGTGCATAACCGTACCCAGAATTCATTTCCTCTTCCATGATGAGCAACAAACCATGTAGGCACGACGTGGATCATGCCCATATGCGTTTTTCCTCAAGAGGCCACCTGGAACATACTCAAACATAAAGGTAGTTGCAGAATCGCCGGTTAGCTACGGAATGCCTGCATTCTGCAGCTAGTTCCGGTCAAAATGCTTAACAATAGCAACAATCACAAAATTCAACAAGTCAGTCATGTAAACCATTCTAGAAGTAATTTTAACTATTTTTATTGATCAATTGGGTTTAAAATAGAAATGGACAAGGGAGAATGAGGTAAAATGAGGTGAAGGAAAGCACAAATTTGAGGCTCAACATACCCCCACTGTTGTCTCTTTGCATGTCCTCATGCAAATTATCCTATGAATTCTGAGGCTTCTGCAAGGACATCTAATCCCCTTCTTCTCCTTTGTCTGAATGTTAGAGGCCTTCTGGGTTTCCTGATCAGAAGTTTGAACCTGAGGTTTGTGAGTGCTCTGACCAACTTTTTGTTCCTTGTCTTCATCTTCTCATTGGTCCTCTCCACTTTGTTTATATGCAAGGATAAGGTTGAGTTCATGTCAGTCTTGAGCTTGATTTGATCTTTGAGAATTTCATTCTCATTTTTGATGTGTCTATTCAACAATTCCAACTCATACCTATCCCTCCTTAATATATCAATTTCAGACAGTGGAGGACTGGGGGTTCTTTCTCTGCTTTCTGAAGCTGTCCTCTCTAAGGTTTCCACATAATCATAGATTTCCTGTTGAGCAAGATCAATCTCAGGGGTTCCTTCATAAAAATCTTCATCATCCTCTTCAATGGATGTTTCTTCATCCTCAATATTGATTACCCCTGTTTGTTTGATTGATGTTTTCTTCAATTTTCCCTTTAATCTGTGGCTTCTCCTAAGCTGAGAGGATCCCTCTCCTTTCTCTGTGGTAGATTCCTTGATTATCTTTTCTTCCTTAAGTTGCCTCCTGATTCGAGTCAAATTCTCCAAAATGATTTCTTCACTGCTCTCTTGGACTGGTTTGTCAATTTTACCTTTTGAAGTCCTCCATTTCCTACTTCTCTTTGTGGGCTGTGGTTCAGGTGATAGTTCTTTTGCTTCTTCAAAATGATTTCTTATTAAGAAATCATCCCATGTATCATTTGTTTTAGATAGATGATGCTCGATCAAAATTTTGACCAACCCATGATGATACAGGGTTGACTCCAAAAACTGAACTCTTCTCTGAACACAGGAAGCCATTTTCTTCAGACTTTGATACAAGAAATATGGTAGATTCAAATCTTCTCCCAGAAAATGAAACATTAGTCTAATGTGGTAGACATAAAATGTCCCATATCTACCCTCACATGTAACAATTTTTTGTAAAAGAAGTAGTATATTTCTCCATTTGCTTTTCAATGCAGTGCTGGGAATTCCTTTCTTGAACACACTAACATCCATATTTGGTGATTTTAAAATTTGTTTCCAGGATTCATTGTGGAATTCCCTATTTTTAAACCATCTCTCCCCAGTTCTGGACAATCCTGTAGCCTCTGCTATAAAAAATTCAGTAACAGTGAACTTGACATCCCCTATTTCAACTTCGGTTCCTTGGAATGATCTGGCAAATGTTTTGGTGACTTCTTTATGGAAGCCATTAAATTTTTCCAAAAATTGAAGCCATCCTATTTGTTGTAACATTTCCTTGCATTGTGGGTAACCTTCTAAATATTTTGAACCCACAGGTTCAGTCCTTACAATTAAACCCATGATTTTTCAATATCAAATTAACACTCTTCTCTACCCACAAAACAATGGCTTTTACTTTCGGATTAAAATGGCTTCAAGCTCTAAATGAAAATGGCTTCAATTTTTGAATGACATACCTCTGATTTATAATAACAAATGCCTTTAAAACCTCGAGCTGATATGCTTCTGTTGACAATTGAATGTCAGAGTGCTATGCCCTTGTTTGAAAATGAGAGTAGTTTCAAATTTCGAGTTGAAAATGTCTTTGATTGAAAATGGCAGATGGCTTCAAATTTCTTTTCGTGCAATACCTCTGGCTCTTAGTAGCAAAAGACTTCAAATTCAATGTTGCAACATCTCTGTCTCTGGTAACATAGACTTCAACTCAACATTACAACGTCTCTGTCTCCAGTAGCAAAAATCTTCAAATTCCAACGCTCTATCTCTGTTTCTGGTAGCAAATGGTATGCTTCAAACTTCAATCACTGCAACACCTCTATCTTTGGTAGCAAAAGACTTCAATTTTAGCACCTCTGTCTTTTGGTAACAACAGACTTTAAATTCTACACGGCCACAATTTTGTGTTGACAGTGAGAATGCTCCAAATTCTGTCCACAGTAATATGCTATCTGCCCACGGTATTAAGTGGCTTTGAGTCCTCACACTGTTATACTTCCAAATTTACCTCTTCTGCTCTGTTCCTGATGATAATAATATCTCTGGCTTCGGAATGGAATATCGGCTACGGAATGAAGTTATGGAAAATGATCACGGAATAGAGTAGTGGAGTGAGGTGGAGGGCTTGTATTAATGATTGAGGAGACGGCGGAGGATTTACGACGGCAGGGAAAATCATCATCATTAAATAACTTGGTTAAGAGTCGTGGGAAATTCAAATGCTTTGGCCGTTTCACCGCTTAAATGCTATCGAATATGAAATTTGAAATGGACGATTTTAATACAAGGTCTGTAGAGGGTTTGTTTGGTGTTTGATCAATAAAACAATTAAAACAACCTTTCGAATAATCCACAACTAAACTATGCTAAACTTTTATGAAATGCCATCGTAATTTAAATTTGTTACCTCTGCCCTTTATTTGATCTTTTTGTAGCCTTTGTTGTCTCTGCTTATCTTTGGAGGAATCTTCATAATTTTCTTGATGCTTTTGATTCATGAATTCACTGGATCACTTTGTTGTAATTCTGATGTCTGCTGGTTGATGCCTTCAGGGTTTATAGCTGCGGAAAGACTGTCGGGCTGCAGAAAGGCTGATTAGCTGCAGAATGTCCACTGAGCTGCAGAATGTTCCTGTAGAATACTTTAATCATGAAAATGGAATGTTTTTGGAGTATGGATGAAGTGTTATATGGTATGAATGAAAATGGATGATGAATTATGATATGTATGAAGTGGTTAATGGAATGAGATGGATTCGGTTCATGAAATGGAATGAAGGAACATAAGGGTTGTACTGCAGTTCATGACATATTTTATTCACTTACAGCAAGATATCAAATTCTGTGTTTTGACATGAAAATGAGATGAATGGAAGATGGAGTGAGATGAATGAGATGTGGAATGGAATGAAATATGAATGATGAATGAGATGGAGTATGGATGAATAAGTGAATGGAGTGAGATGAAATGAATCATAAGCACTATGGAACTGTACTTATGATTTTTATAACAGCTGCTTATAAAAACAAAAAAATGGGAAAAGTTAGAGTGTCAGAGAGACTCTGATTTTCACCCTATCTTTTCTGTATAAACATGCCAATCAATGATTGGTTTTCATGTTTATACCTTTATTTTTTATTTTTATTTTTTTATTTTTTATTTTTTTTTCAAAAGAGAAATGCTTCAGAAAATTTAATCAAGTTGATGAAGAAGAGAGACTCTTCTTCATTAACTTCACATCATTGTCTTCTTGGAACTTCTTGAAAAACTCTTCTCTTGAGAGTGGCTTGTGGTATAGCTTCAGTCTATGACCATTCACAAGAAAAGTGACTTCTTCTTCATCTATAGTTCTGATTTTTACTGCCCCATTATCAAAAATTCGAACAATTTCATATGGCCCAAGCCAATGTGTCTAAAATTTCCCTTGAAAATCCTTGAATTTTGAATCAAACAAGAGAGCCCAGTCACCCTCTTTAAATTTCTTCTCCTTGGTGTACTTGTCATGCCATCTAGCCCTTTGCTGTTGGACTAGACTTGTTTTCTGAACTGCATCTTGTCTGATCTCATCCAATTCATTAATTTGCTCCAGTCTAGGCTTTTGTGCCTCCGTTAGATCAAGTCCTAGCTGAACTGCCATCTTGAATGTTTGAATTTGGAACTCTATAGGAAACAAAACTTGCTTTCCATAAACAAGCTCATAAGGAGTATGGCATGTTGTGTTTCTCCATGTAGTTCTATAGGCCCACAAGGCTTCAGGAAGCCTATCCACCCAATCTCTTCTATGTAGATGAACAGTCTTTGTTAGGATTCCTTCAATGACTTTATTAGTGGATTCCACTTGACCATTTGCTTGTGGATGATAAGGGGTAGATGTTCTATGTCTGATTTTGTAATTCTCCATCATTTGCTCCACTAGCCTTGATGTAAATTGAGCTCCTTGATCTGTAACAATTTCCCTTGGGACACCAAAACGAGTAAAAATATCCTCAAAAAGAAAAGTAACTACAGATGATTCATTAGCAACAAGTAATGGTTTAGCTTTTACCCACTTAGTAACATAATCAGTGCAAACTAATATGTATTTCTTTTGTCTTGATGGAGGACTAATAGGTCCTACAAAATCCAAAGCCCATTTTTCAAAAGGTTCAATGTGTACCTGAGGTTGTAATGGCATCTCACCAGAAGGAGAAGGTTTCCCTACCCTTTGGCAACTGTCACACCTTTTGACATACTCCCTTGCATCTTTAAACAAAGATGGCCAATAATATCCTAAATTAAGGATCTTATAGGCTGTCCTCTTATCTGCAAAGTGTTCGCCACAAGGTTCATCATGACATGCCTTGAGAATTTCAGGCATCTCATCTTCACGAACACACCTTCTAATGATCAAATCTGAACCTGTCTTGTACAACTCATTAGCGACCCATGAATATCTTGCACTATCATTAATGATTTTTCTTTTATCCCTTGCATTCATAATTGAAAGAAATTTTCCTGAAACTAAATAATTGGCAATATCAGCAAACCATGGAGTTTGAGTAGAGATTGCAAAAAGATATTCATCAGGAAATTGATCTTCAACCGGAGTGTCATCTTTGATATTTTGAATTCTAGACAGGAAATCAGCCACAGTGTTTTGTTTTCCAGGCCTATCTAGAATATTAATGTTGAATTCTTGCAATAATAACAACCATCTTATAACTCTGCCATTAGTAATTGATTTATTCATTAAATATCTAATGGCAGAATGATCAGTGTGAATAAAAGTTTCATAGCCTGTTATATAGTGTCTAAATTTGTTAATGGCATGAACAACAGCTAAAAACTCTTTTTCAGTTACAGTATAGTTTAACTCTGCGAGAGTCAAATTTTTACTGATATAATAGATGGCATAGGGAATTAAATCTTTCTGTCCCAATACTGCTCCTAAAGCTGTATCGGAAGCATCTGTCGAGATATGAAAAGGTAACTTCCAGTTAGGTCCCCTTAATATAGGTGCTTCAGAAATTTTGGTTTTCAGGGTTTCAAAAGCTAACTGGCAATCAGAAGTCCACTTGAATTCACAATCTTTGGTGAGTAATTTGAAGAGAGGAGATGCTATTTTGGTGAAGTTTTCTATAAATCTCTGATAATACCCTGTAAATCCTAGAAAACTTCTAACATCTTTTTGACAATTTGGAATGGATAGGTTAGAAATAACTTCAACTTTCGCCTCATCTACTCTAATCCCATCCCCTGAAATGTGGTGCCCTAAAACAATACCTTCAGTGAACATCATAAAACATTTTTCATGACTAAGTGAAAGGTTTGCTTCTTGACATATTTTTAAGACTTTTTCCAATTTTTCTAAAGCCTCTTCAAATGTGTCCCCATAAACTGTGAAATCATCCATGTACACCTCTACACAGTCATGTATTAGATCCGAAAAAATTCCTAATACTGCCCTTTGGAATGTTGCAGGTGCATTGCATAATCCAAATGGCAATACTCGGTAGGCATAGGTACCCCAAGGACAGGTGAATGTGGTTTTGTCTTGGTCTTCAAGGGCTACCTGGATTTGATTGTAACCACTAAACCCATCTAGGAATGAAAAGTACTTTTTGCCAGCTAATGTATCTAATACTTGATCTATGAAAGGTAAGGGAAAATGGTCTTTAAGAGTAGCTTTATTCAATTCTCGGTAGTCAACACACACCCTCCATTTTCCATTTTTCTTAGGTACAATTACTAAAGGAGAAACCCACTGACTATCTGAGATAGGATAGATGAAGTTAACATTTAACAATTTTTGTAATTCTTCCTTGACAATTTCCCTAAGATTTGGATTCATCCGTCTTTGAGGCTGTCTGATTGGTTTGCAATTTGCCTCTCTATAGATGTGATGAGTACAAGTCTTGGGACTTATCCCTTTCATGTCAGTGTATTCCCATGCATATGCAGAAGAATGTCTCTGTAATACTTTGACTAACTCTTCTTGTTGAGATCTTTCTAGGTTTTTGTTTATATTCAAGGTTTTGCCTGGAAATATTTCACTTGTAGAACTGCCAAATTTGTCCATAGAATGAAGAGACATCTGTCTAGATGACAAGAACTCAATATTGGATCTCTCTTGAAATGATTCTTGTTTGTGCTCTGGAGAAGATTCAAAATTTTCTAGAGTATTCAGAAGTTGATTATCTTCACTAATTTCTGAAATTGTGAAGAGTGGTTGCAAATATTCTTCATCCTCTATCCATTGAGTGTCATCTAGATCTGTAATTGTCCTAGCTAGAGGATATAAAGTGAATTTATTTGTTGAACTTCCATCAGAAATATACATATCACCAGACCTACAACTAATAAAAGCATCAGCTGTAGCCAACCAAGGTCTTCCTAGTATAACAGGATGGCCTCCTAGATTATTCTTGGGTGTTAGGATCATGAAATCCACAGGGTACTCCCAAGAGTCTAGGGACACTGGAATGTCTTCTATTACCCCATCTGGTCTAATCACAGATCTATCTGCTAATTTTAATAGTGTAGGTGTAAAGAGAAGATTAGGAAGTTTCAGTTTGTCCATGATTTGTCTACTCATGATATTTATTGCTGCTCCTAAGTCAATGAGTGTGTTTTGAATTTCAATTCCATTGATGTGAATTTTGACAACTGGATTTCCTGGGTCAAGATACTTTGGAATGGTAATCTTACCCATCATAATGTCTGCTATTTTTCCTACCAGTTGAATTTTCTTGGTTTCTCTTATTCTTTTTCTTGTTGTCTTCATACTCAACTCCTTTATTGTTTTGGCTAAAATTGGGATTTCCTTGATGGCTTGCAATAATGGAATTTTAATGCAAACATTTCTCAATTCATCCAAGAAATCATAATTGGGCACCATTATTTGTTTTTCTACACCTTTATCAATTTGTAGTCTTTCCGGAAAGGGAGGTATAGAAGTAGATGTGGATGGTTGCTCTAATACTGGAGTTGGATTTATTGAATCTTTTTGTTTCAGTTTTTCAATGTTTTGGCCTTGAAAGGATGTTCCTTCCTCAAGACTTTTATTAACCCGTAGGGAGTCTTCCTCAGAATTATCTTGTTCCTGTATGATCACAGAAGGTTTCCTCTTCTCAAGTATCCTTCCGGACCTAAGTTGAACATCACTAAGGTCTAGAGGAGTAATTAGATAAGTTGGAAATTGTTGTCCTTCTATCATGTATGTATTCTGAGGGTTCTTATTATTGGGGTTTGGTATGGGCTGAGCTGGCAATTGATTGGATTTTTGAGGGAATGGTAATGGAAGTGGTTGATTTTGATGAGGTTGGTTCGAATGATGTTGTTGAGGATTTTGTTGAAAATTTTGTTGAAGATTTTGAGGAAAATTTTGTTGAGGATTTTGAGGATAAAAATGTGGATATGGTGGATAGGATGGTGAATACTGATAATATGGAGAGTATCTTCCATAGGGACCTTGTGATCCTTGTGCCCAAGCTTGAGATTGATTTTGAAATTGGGGCCAAGGTTGCTGCCAAGAATTCCAAGGTGGAGATTGATTATACATTTGATCATGGAATCCTTGTGTCTGAGATCCCTGCCAAGGTCTTCTAGATACAAAGTTAAGAGATTCTGTGGAGTCTGTAGGAGTTTCTTCCTGAAAAACAGCCTTGAGACCAGGAAGAGAAGGACAACTCTTGGTCTCATGTTTCTCAGAACAAATAACACAGGTTTCTACAACTTTTACATCTAGAGGACATTCTCTCAAGGCATGTTTCTTCCTACATTTGGGACAAAAGATTTCCAAGGCATCAGATTCAGCCTTTTTCTTGTTTTGTATCTTGAGGGTGTCTATTTGTTCACTAAGACTCCCTAAGATGTCAGATTTAAAATCATCAAGCATGTGTCCTATTTCTGATCTACTTACTGTCCCAGAAGCAGATTTACTTGCCCTTGCAAGAGAAGGATCTCTTGGACCTTTGACAGTTTTGGATTTCCCTCTGGAAAGGTTGATACATAACTCAGATATTTCAGGTAATGTGAGTTGTGATATATCCCCTTTCCCCATCATGTTAAGGATATCCAACCATTCATCCCTAATGGTTTTCAACAAAAGAGATTTTAAAGTGTCTTGATCTAGGTTTTCCATTTGTGCCCTTTTTATGTTGTATTTAAATCTTTCCAACAAATCTTCTAAGTTTTCATCTTCTTTTTGTAACATCTTGAACACTTCTTCCTTATGATTAACTGGCATACAATAATCCAAGTATCTCTCTAGAAATGCTTGTTTCATATCTTCCCATGTTCTAATAGAACTACTGATTAGACTCATAAACCACTTCAATGCTTCTCCCTTCAAAGTTGAAGGAAATAATTTCAGTTTTTGAGCATCTTGTAAGTAGTCATAAGTCCTACACAACACTTCAAATTCGAATAAGAAAGTTTCAGGATCTTCAGTTTTAAGTCCATAGGGGTCAGGCAGAAGGTACAGAATATTTTCATGGTTGTATTATGGTTTCTTTGTCTAAGTGGGGGCCCAAAGAGCTTCCTGTTCTACTCTTGCTCATGCCTTTCTAAATATTCTCACTCTTGCTCCTTCTCCCCTCCCCTGCCTCCTACCTCCACCTCCTCGAACAATGTGTGATATGCTCATTAACAACTCCTCCTCCTCCTCCTTCTTTTGCCATGGTTGATTCTTCTGTGGAAGTGGAAAAGTTTGTGTCCCTAACAGGAGTCCTTGGATCTTCTTCTAAGACAGGTTCATTGGATGAAGTGGAAGGTTTCTCTAATGGAATATCTGATCTTAGGTCTTCTAGAATTCTAGGATCAGTATAGGATGGAATGTGGGTCTAAGTTGAAGGTGTACTAGCTCTAGGTCTAGATGAAACAAGTGGTGTTCTAGAAATCAAACTTCTGCCTCTGCTGCTTATAAATCTTCCCCTTGAATCTCTCTCCCTACGCATAAAATTGTTTTTGGATGCTAAGAAACAAGGTTACCTAGTTTTCACTTCCCCGGCAACGGCGCCAAAATGTTGTGTCTCAATCTAGTCTCCTAAACTGAGTTCATTTAATTGTCAACCAGGATTTGTAAACTGTTGAAGTGAAGTGTACCATATGTACCTAGGTGCTTGTTTCCTAATGCGTTGTGTGTAGTGTTTTGTGATGTTTTTGGTCTTTTATGTTGATTTATGATGTTTTTGGTCTTTTGGTGTTTTATGTTCACAATGAAACTTCCTAGAAAACTAATGGAAAGAAGTTGATGGTCAAAAACAGAGTTAAGCCTAATGTATGGAATGGTAAATGCAATTGAAAACAATGAAGCAGAATTTGAACTATGACTGAATAGAAACAAAAGCTTGATAATGACTTCTTAGGCAGATGACACAAACTAAACTTGAGAAATGATCATTAAATATGCAAATCTTCTAACTAAACAATTAAACACTAATGATGCAATACTCTATCCTAAGCTCTTTTATTTTATGATTTATTCCTAGTTCTATTCTGCAATTTAATTGAATGTCACAGAACTTATACTCAAAGAGTTATTGGTTTCTTTTCAAAGTAGTTCTTTTGAGGAAGAGCTCTGTTTATAAAATGTTGAGGAATTTGCAGACTTCAGACCTTATAGTGATGTTATCTTCTGTTCCTATGGTTATGGATCACTTTGTAGTTTTCAGAACAAAAAGATATTTGTAAATAATGAAGGCTGTCTTGTGAATCCTAACAACTAAAGTAACTTATTGTGCAAAGGATGACAGTGTGATTATGAGATGCAAGTGCAATGAGTTAATTTAAGCATGAACCTAAGATGCTTCTAAACTAGAACAATGTTAAGCTATAAGTCATCATCAAACTTGAAATGAAGTAATTGATCATGAATTAAATGCAAATGAAACTCCGGAGTTGTTCTAACTATACTAACATGCATTAATCTATGAACTTACACAATCTGTTTGTTCATCATTAGTGATATTTTGGAAGATTTCCTTCTTGTGGAAGAGGTAGAACAATTCTAACTGTGTACTTGTATGCAATTGAAAACAAATGAACTGAAAGCAAATGAAAAACTAAGTTATCACACCCATACCCTACTCGACATTATGATATCTTGGGCAAGCGTTTAAGAGTGAGATCAGAGTTGATACTTAGTACAAACAAACAACTAAATCTTTCATTATCACAGTCATGTCTTGAACTTCTTAATGATGTATTGGAAGAATTTCTTCTTGTGGAAGAGTGATTAGAACAAGTGTAACTGTGATAGTGAATAGCAAAAACTACAACGAATTCCTACAGTACTATAGTCATTCATCACTCATTGTTATGATCTGTTGGAAGAATGTCTTCTTGTGGAAGAACTGGAATGAATATAACTACGGTACAAATACAAATTCAACTCCTATCCTACAATACCATAGTCATTAATCATTCATCATTTTGGTCTGTTGGAAGAGTGTCTTCTTGTGGAAGAGCTGGAACGAATATGACTGCAGTAGCTAGTTAAACAAATACAAATTTAACTCCTATCCTACAATACCATAGTCATTAAACATTCATCATTTTAGTATGTTGGAAGAGTGTCTTCTTGTGGAAGAGCTAGAATGAATACGACTACAGTAGATAAAACAAAACAACTATCAATTCAAATGCAAAACGTAAAGACAGCTAGGAAAAAACTTATCTAGTTTACGCAAAAGAAATCCGTGCAAGAGGCAGGGGCCCTCTACCACTTGACGGAATTCAACTCCAAATTAGATCACGCCTTCAAAATAACTTTGTCTGCTCCATTAACGATGCAAAAGTTTGAACATGACACTCTGTGTTTTTAGGAATGTATAACAGAGTTTGAACAAAATCTAGCAGCAAATCTAACATAAAATCTCTAACTAAGCTCTCGGTCTACTCAAGAGTTTATAAAGTAAATGCAAGTAACAATAATTACAACAATTTAGGAATAATGTCTTTCCTTATCTAAATCATCTTAGGAGTCT